>OY986439.1:64029910-64277410 GCA_963920525.1 Dichetophora obliterata
ATATTATATGAAAGCTAAAGGTGAGGATGTCAACGTCTCCGTCAAGACGGTAGACGTCGAAATGTTCGAAGGCAAGGCTCTCATTTGGCAGGCGATTTGTTCATGTGGCCTGAAATCAAAAATATTTGTCACAACAGGGACAATTAACGCCAAGATTTACCATAAGGAGTGCCCCCAGAAAAGGCTCATACCATTCTACAAGCAGCACAAAGTGCCGACTATATTCTGGCTTCAGCTCATTACGCCACATCAACATTAAAGCTGCTTAAGGACAATGCTATCAATTTCGTTGAAAAAGATGAAAATCCGCCAAATGCTACTGAGCTTCGACCAATAGAGCGTTACTGGGCTCTAATGTAGCGAAGTGTACAGGAAACCGGAAAATGTGCTAAAAATTTCATAGGCATCAAACGGAATTGGCAAAGAGCATCTTCTACCCTAAAGAAAGAGGTAATACAACGTTTGATGAAGAGCGTTAAGCAAAAAATTCGAAAAACTTCTAAAACCTAAATTATTTGTTATCTAAACTATTTAATATTTTTCATAAAAGTGTCTTAAAGTGATAAATAAATAAATATAAGTGAAAATAAATACTTAAATATATCTGAAAATACAGAATAAATTAAATTTGTTTCTTTCCGATACAGTCCTTATGATCGTTATGAGTTAACAAATTATTTTAAGTGTAACATTTGAAATTATTGAACAAGAACTTGCCGCAGTTGAAGTGATGAAATATAAATTGATCACACTGGATTTCTCTACCAGCAACATCGAAAAATATAACTTTGGTTTTGTCACTATGTCTCAACAGACCAACATCATGATAAAAGCGAACTTTGAGGTACGCCTGCATCAGTTTTTAAAAGAGCTGAATTTCGCATTTATTTTTACTCCCTGCATCCTGTTTTGTAAATAAATTCATAGCCATTTATAAGTAGAATCTCTAAGTCCACATTTGTAAGTTTCTGTAAAACAATCTTGTGATTAACTGTATCGAAAGCTTTGGTTATATCTAAAAAAAGCACTGCAGATTGTTTTTTATTGTTAAGAGCACTATATACATTATTACAAAAATTAAGGAATGCATCTTCAGTGGAAGGACTCGCATTGAAACCAAATTGATGTTTACTAAAATATTTGGTTTTGTTTAAGAAATTCACAATACGATTTTTGACAAAATTTTTATATACTTTATTTTAGTTCCAATGAAAAAACTCCTGCTTCAATACTTTTATTAACAAGATTACACAGATTACACCTATAATACTTATTTTATGATGTTTATGGGGCATTCTTTGCCAAAGCGGCCAACAAAAATATCGACCACCTCCGATGCATATAATAGTCTCCATACAATTACCAGGCAATTCAACACAAAAACTGATTTTTTCTAATTTTTTTCGATAATTTTTTTTAGTGGAGAAGTAAAAGATGTTTATAATGATTATAATTAAATGTTAAGGAATTTTAAAAACGACGCACAGTGTAACGAGTTCTATGGGATGAGGGACAAAAATGGAATGAACTATCGTAGATACATGTGTCATTATTTCATAAATATATAACACCATAAATATGTGAGGTGCCACGCCCCCTTTACAAACACCATAAAATGTTATCAGTAAAACCGTATGTGTAAATAGAGTTCGAATAATCAATTCGGAAGCTGTGCGACATATAACTCCAAAGCTGTTCGATATTGAAAATTTGTTTTGCATGGGAGGTGTCACGACCCCTTGTCCAATGCTCATAAAATGAAAACAATAAAACTGCGTGTATAAATTTGGGTCGAATACTGATATCTTACGTTGTGCGACCTATAACTTCAAAGCTATTCGATATCGCAAATTTGGGTTAAATGGGAGGTGTCACGGCCCTTTCACAAACGCCATAAAATGTTATCAGTAAAACTGCATGTGTAATTTGAGGTCGAATTCTGTATTCTTAAGCTGTGCGACCTATTAATTTAAAGCTTTTCGATATCGCAAATTTATGTTGTATGGAAGGTGATACGCTCCTTGTCCAATGCCCATAAAATGAATTCATTAAAACTGAATGTGTAAATTGAGGTCGGATACTGAATTCCCACTTTGTGCTAACTATTACTGCAAAGCTATTCCTTATCGTCAATTTGGGTTGTATGGGAGGTGCCACTCCCCCTTGTCTAACTCCTATCAACTGTTATCAGTGAAATGTCACGTGTAAATTGTGGTCGAATTCCTAATTTCGAGACTGTGCTACCCATAACTCCAAAGCTATGCGATGTTGCAAATTTTTTATGTATACATATATGGGCGGTAAAAGGGGTGTGGTAATTTTTTCTTGAAACCATCTCGCACTCAAAAAAAATGCATTGCAAAAATTTGAGCAGTTTCGAAGTCTTTTGATCTTTTCTTAAAAATAGGCGAAGCTATAGTGTGACCACGCCTATTTTGTGTTTATTTACCGACAGTTATCATACGAACTTCATTACCAAATTTTAGTTTAATAGGACCAAAACCGTCTTAAATATAGCATTTTTATTGATTTGTGAGCGGTTGAAGGAGGTATGGCAACATTTTCTTTTTTCTTAAACCTTCGCGGAGCAATTACAAACAAACCCGTAGAAGGAAATATCAAATTTGGTCTAATCGTTTCTAAGTTTTAAGCTTCCGAAAAAATCACGATCCATTTTTATATACATACAGTCATGTGAAAATAAATAGGGACACCTATATTTTTATATTTGAAGCTGAATAAATTATATACAAAGTGCTACAGATATAGCATTTATTCCCTCGGCTGGTGATTCTTCTTGATAAGGCAAGTATAACACTTTATGGAGTTTCCTCCCGCATTGTAAAACTTTCAAGATACAGGGTGTTTTACGGTTTTGGTACGTGTTTAGTATTATTGATCTAGAATCTAAACTACTCACCATAAAATAAAAAATAATATTTTGTATTTTAGAAAAAACATCAGATTTTTCATAAATGTATCAAACGCTTTCGTGTCATCATGTGCTGTAGCGGAGAAAAAATTTTGAGATTATCCAACAAAATATCGACAAATTTTCTATCTTTTGTTTTAGCGGAGCTGTTACTGTCCAAAGTTCGAATTTAAAAAATACTGTTGATTAAGTGTATTTTTACATGAAAAAAAGACATTTTAAATTTGGACGTTTACAGCTCCGCTAAACAAAAGATACAAAATTTGTTGATATTTCGTTGAGTAATCTCAAAATTTTAGCTCAGCTGATTGATGGAAAAGTTGATATTTTTTCTAAAATACAAAATATTTTTTTATTTTATGGCTTAGATTCTAGATCAATAATGCTAAACACGTACCAAAACCGTAAAACACCCTGTATCTTGAAAGTTTTACAATATGGGAGGAAACTCCATAAAGTTTCATACTCGCCTTATCAGGAGGAACCACCACCCGATGGAATTAATGCTATATCTGTTGCACGTTGTATGTAATTAATTTATTGCTACCCATATCTCCAAAGCTATGCGATGTTGCAAATTTTTTATGTATACATATATGGGCGGTAAAAGGGGATGTGGCAATTTTTTCCTGTGACCGTCTCGCACTCAAAACAAATCCATTGCAAAAATTTGAGCTCGATAGGATCAGTTGTTTCGACAGTAGTTTTGGTATTTACCAGCAGTTATCATACGAACTTAATTACCAAATTTTAGTTTAATACGACCAAAACCGTCTTTAATATAGCATTTTTATTGATTTGTGCACGGTTGAAGGAGGTGTGGCAACATTTTCTTTTTTCTTAAACCTTCGCGTAGCAATTACAAACAAACCCGTAGAAGGAAATATGTAATTTGGTCCAGTCATTTCCAAGTTTTAAGCATCCGATCAAATCAGGATCCATTTTTATATATACAGATAAAGAATTGCATTCTAATGGATGCTGTTGCACAATATTCTTTTTGTACGTAGCAATTTAATGTACCAGCTAAGCAAAATGTAGGGTATCAATAATGTGCAGAATTGCCAGATTTATAAGTACATTTTATTAATTTATAAATACAATTAATATTCATATATCGATGGCTTAATATGAAAAGGTCGTATCTCAACTTTTAGCTACTTTACAGGAGAAGGAAAAAACTGAATAAAATCGGAATGATTTGGCAATATGTTTGTTTTTGAACGCAGTTTTTTAGTAAAACAAGCAGGAAATGCAATGACTACTTTTATTTTCAATTTTTTTTTAATATTAATGAAGATATGTAAGATAGGGCTTTTAGTTATTCATATTTTTGAAAGAAAATTCAAGTTAGGGCTTTTTAATACTAAGGTGAAAATAAGATCTTGTAATAAAACAAAATAAATAAATAATTCATGTTATAAATAATGAAAAAACTCAACAAAAAAATTCAAGTAAGAAACATATAATAGGTCACTTTTAACCAAAATTAGTGTCTAAACGGTAATTTATCATAAAAATAATGACAATCTGATGGAAGGAATCTCTTCAAACCCTGAAAGTGGTCCCACTTTTTTGTCGTTAGTGGAATTTTTTCTTTGTGAAGACTTTCGGCGGGAATTTCTGCATTAATTCTTCTAACTGATCTCTGCGGAAGCAAGTCATAGTCCTCGGTTATTCTAGTTTTAAAATAAATTACTCCGGATGGTTCATATGCAAGAGCTCGTATCATGCTTACTGTCGGTTCACCAACGACTCTGCCTAATATTTAAGACAATATGTGAGTGTACTTATATGTACCTATAGAATTAAGTTAGAGCGCAATATTATTTACCTGGACGTATAGATGAGTACACATGTGAAATTTTTTCATAATTCAAAAAATACTCATAATGCAAATGATGTACTTGTAGAGGTGTAGGAACTTTGCGCGCTTCCTTTATAAGTTGAACGAATTGAGATGGCAAATTTATTTGATTTTTAGACATTTTTCTTTCAATAAGCGAATGAGTTGCATCGCATTCCATTTGGGTATGGCCACTTATTAAATATTTTTGTTCAACAGTTATATTCGTTTCCTTACAAAATGTGAGCAAAGCATTAGACAAAACAACATTACGATTTTGGTAAAAACATCCATCCGAGTAAATTATTATGTGATGTATATTTGGAGAACGAGCAGTGAAATTTCGCAAGTGCTTAATAAGGCATGTTGCAAAAACGGAGGAGACTAGATTGCCATCTGTTTCATCCCAAACATAATTGTCTGAATCGTGTGTGACAATATCGTAGATGGTAAAATTATGCAGTTGCAATTTCATATTATAATAAGCAGCATTGGCATTGATTTGAGGCAGCAACTTCACTGCTTGCACATCCATACAAAAAACTGCACATAGTCCGTCTTCGCCATTTTTTATAACCTTGTATTTTTCTTCACGCATTTCTTCAATGGCATCTCTATGTTTTTGATAATCTTCGTCCGAGACATTATTTGCTTTGTGAGATACGCAAAAGTCGCACTGGTCCTTTCTAGGCTTAAAAATGGAATAGTTCGATTTCTTCATTATTTCGTCAAAAATGGGATATGATAATTTCATGCTCTCATTTTCCTTTTTGGATTCACACTCGTGGACATAGATCCGGTAAATTTCTTGAAATGAAGAAAAATCCGTCTGAAAATATAATTTTCTGGAATCCTTCCGACAATAATGAGACTCCATTTTTGGTAACTCATCCAGCCATGTTTGTAGGAAAGAACGTCGTTTTTGATTGTGCTTACCTGCTACGGTTGATAGCTTAGCAGACTTGCGCACAGTTAATGATTTGTCGGGGCTATTTTGCGAACCGTGTTTACCAGCAGAGTCGATCCAATATCGAACCATTTTCTCCTTTAGTCCTAGTGTTGAATGAAACATGCGGCGGCATACTTGTAATCTACTGGAATCCTGTTTGAGGAAGTATGTTATGGTATAAGATCGTCTCGAATTTTCAGAGCTATTACTTTTTTCTCCGAAATTTTAATAAGGCCAGTAACATACATCCGCTTTTGTTCCCAGGACATTTCCCAAAACAATTTAAATATTTCCTTTCGAGTGGCCTCGGAAAACACTGAACAGTTTCTCAATGCACTTTTAACACAATACTGTGATGAACACGACTCACCGAGTTGTCGAGGAGGTTTTTGGGAAAGTTCTTTCTTGGATATGCCCACATATTGCTCACCTTCCATTCTTTTCTTTTTGTTGACGTTTTCTTTCCATTTGGATTTATTCGCAACGCTGTTCCTCTTGCGAATATCATCTGATTTTATAGCACCGGAGTCAATATTTTTTGTTGCGCAATTCATATTATTCGAATTTTAATTATTTTTGTCACTTCAATTTATTTTTTACGCTTCAATTATTTAAAGTGTCAGTTCTCCACACTATTATATTACAATGATGCAAATTTCATTCAATTTCACAACAATTTCGGGGAAAACCCACTACTTTTTATTTCACCCAGTGGCAGAGTTACTATGCTACTGATTGCGACTCTATACTATACTATTGATTGCTACCCTGTTATTTTTGTGACTGTTACAATAAAAGTGACGCTTGTTTAAAAACTAATCCATCAGCCACATCAATAAAGTGCATTAATATTAAAATGAGTTAGGGCTTTTTTCTTCGAAGAATTTTCACAAATGAGATAGGGCTTTTTTTTAAATGTTTATAAATTTTTTATTTGTTTACATAAAAACAAAAAATTTGTAACAAATGTGTATTTGAGGGCCCTTCGCCAGAATATGCAAAAAACGCGATATTCTGAAAAAACGAGATACGACCTTTTCATATTAAGCCATCGATATACTCATTGGGTAGATATTATACAAGACTACTCACTATAATTATTAAGTAAGGTTAAAAGTTGTTCATCTACAGTAATTGTTGCTCATTTTCGATAAAACATGCTCGAGGAAATAAGTCAAAAAATCCTTAATTTTTAGTTGTCATATCAAAAACTATGGGAATGTGTTCAGAAAGATCTGTTTTAAAACATATTCATAAAGAAAAATAGAAATGTCCTTTTGCTCTATTTGTTTATAGAAATGAAGATTTTTTTGAATTTTCAGGACCTTTTTTGTGGAATATTGTAATATGGAATGTGGAAATTTTTTTGTTTATATTTGTAACTATATTGATTTTAGCAAGAACTTGTCAAACATATCTTCGTTAAAATTTCGTATGTGAATTATACTAAAATTTTTGAGATTTTCAAAAATATTCACTACAAAACTATAAAAACTTAAATTTCGTTAAATTTTCATGGCAACATATTAAGAGCATAAAATCCACAAATGAAGAGTTATCGCAAAGTTCTTTTAGATTCACATACTTAAGACTCTCAACTATAAACTTGAATACTTACTTTTACAAATTTGCGACATTTATTCCCAAACCTAATTTTGTCCCACTCGTTATACTGTTACACTAACGCTGATTTCGTTCAGTCTTGAGTTGTTTATAAAAATACTATCAACTCCTTTTTTATGTTAGTTACTTTCGCTAAAAATTGTAATCGAACACAACGATTTGCAACTTGGTTAAGTGGACCCGTCCGACACATTACAGTAGATGTCGTATTTTTTTTTTCTCTTGCATTTAATAAAATTTATAGAAAGTTTGAACGTTCAATCAAGAAACAGAATCCATCCTATTTAATAAGACAAAAAAACTTCACTTCCAATGAGTAAATTTAGAAGTGGCTGCAAAATAATCCCAAAAAAAAGTTTAATTTGTCTAAACGTTAGGGGGATCTATAAGGAGGGGGGATCTAGGGGGATCTATAAGGAGATACTTCTACTATAAGCCAAAAAAAATCATTTTTTGGGTCTTTGGAATTTTCAAAGAAATGACTGTTTTTACGTATGAATAATGAAAACACTAAGCACTTTGGGACCCTTTTTTTCTTTGTATTTGAAAATTTCATCGTTCTTCAGCAAAGTTGTTCCTATTATTTTGGTAAACAATTTTTCTGAACAAATACACCGAGTGGGTCTTACAAAAAGTCTAGCTTAAAGTTAGCATAGGTTAGGGGTGTCTACTTAGAAAATACATCGATTTTTTTTCGATTTAATGCATCGAGACAGTGCATCGATACTTTCCGATATATCGTTGAGAAACATCGATGTTTTCTAAAAATCGAGTACTTTTTCTAGCATTGCATCACAATGCCAAGGTCAGCCCCTTCCTTTACTATTTTTAATTTAACTATGACTATTTTAATTTATTAAAAGCTCCTACAAAACCACTGTCCCTGTTCGCACGCCTCTTATCAGTAAAAGTGCCTCTACACTATATGTTTCATACATATGACACGTCAAAAATTACAAATAGCTTTTAGCTACAGATAGTGTGGAACATATTAAAATGTCGTTTTGAAATGTCGTTTGTATTTGCGTCTGTAAATTTTTGAATTAGAACAGTCCCTAACTTTTTTTTTTTCATCTGTACAAAATGTAAGTTTGATAAATTTTTTATGTGAAAATAGCAGAAAAGGCAAATTTTAAGATATTTATTCAATAAATTGATTTTTAATGAATTTATTCTTAGTTTGAATGACCAAAGGTGTACACTTTAGAGCTTTACGACTTACAAAAATTTCAAAAGCAGTATTTTATTTTCAAATGACGTGTCAGATAGTGTGAAGACTAAAGAAAAAACTGAATGACAAAAACTAAATTTTGACACACAGATGAAATTCGGTATGTAATTTTTTTGACATGTAATCTGTATGAAACATATAGTCTGGAGGCACCTTAACTAAGGAAAAGAAAAACAAAATTTTTTACAATTATTCTCTGATTCAGTTGTTGTTTATTTTTGGTTATTCTAAAAAAAAGTCAATATATAAGAATTTTGGTCATAATTATTACAAAAATTAAAAACAAAAAAAGCCTCCACAATCATAGAAATTCCAGTATTAATGTCTTATTTTCAGTGTTTTCCTTTTTAACTATTTTTCTTTATTTATTTTTTTTTTATAATAATTTCATTATTTAGCTAAAATTCATTCGATTTTATATGAAAATACATCGATCCATCGAGTATATCAAAAGTTTTTTAAAACATCGGATCAAGTCGATGTATCGAATTGTAAACATCGAGTAAATCCGATGCATCGATGTATATCGAATATCCCTAGCATAGGTTGCAACTATAAAATTAGATTACATGGCGTATGAGTAATGTGCAATTATTTTGAAGCGTTGAATCGAGGCAGAAATATGTGACTTGTAAAAGTTTTTATAACAATTTCAAACGACTTTTCATATTTATTTGTTCAGCAAAGTTACATAATAAAAAGTTACAAAAGTTATATAACAAATAGTATAGTTTAGTGTTACATAGTATATAGAGATACATTTAATTTTTATAAATAAAAAACCACAACTAACTTCATCTGAGAAAATTCACTTTATAAAGAAAAAAATTGATCGCGCATAACAACTGCCAACTTACAACTGATTTGAGACAAGCTAAACAAGCGCAAGCGGTCAGACAAACTGAAAGAAGCTAGCGTTTCTGTTCCATGCATTATTAAATTTTAAAAATTTTTTTTTTTCAATAGAATAAACAAACAGTTTTATTTTTGGCAAACGTCAATCTAGAAGTATTGAGCCCAGGGAACGAAAATAAACTCTAACGTTTCGTTCGTTAAGGTAGTAAAGCGTTCATTTGAGAGAACTGAACGTTTATGTTGTGTAGCATTCATTACCAAGGCCATTATTCGGTTGCGTTCAAGTTGCATACTTGAACATAAACATCATTGTTCCGTAGTATAAGCTACACTAAAGAACCTTATGAGAAGCGTTGTTTGAGAGACTGAGAAAGCAGAGAGAAAAACATTTTATCTTTGTTCAAGCACATGCTGCGTGTCAAGGGCGCATCCAGTTTTGTAGGTAGCATACATTTGCAGGGCGCTCTTGTTTTAGTATGAATAATCAAAGCATTTTTTTAGCTATTCAGTTTATTTATTTTTATACTCTTTCTAACACCCATAAAAAGGTGTGTCTGGTTTAGAAAAGTATATTATATATTCTTGATCAGCATCACTAACTGGGCCGATTTAGCCGTTTCCGTCTGTTTGTCTGTTTGTCGACACGACTCTTTTTTTAACACAGCTGCTAAGAAAATCTCAGTTTATTTTATTAGTGCATGTTATCACTTTATGGCTGGAGTATTCAGAAAATAAAATATTAATTTTTCTTTGTTACATGTAAGTAAGTTCACTTATATAATTTTTTTATAGAATATAAGACTACTGTTTAATGTTTATGGAATTGTGTTTCAATTGTACATGTTAAAGTCATGAAATCACGCATTCCTTCGAACAGCCATATATGGCTTCTGACGGAAATGAAACTACTTTTTTACATAAAGTTTTGTTTGTGTATCTAGTTATTCCATTTTAAACAAACTCAGAAAAAAGTTCAACTTTGAAATAAAAAACACAGGTATTTGTTTTAAAATCTGAAACTTCGTTAGTTTTAAGGAAATTATTTCTTTAAACAATATCAATTTATTGCATCTATTTAGCATTTATTTCAAAAAATTAAGAATTTGGATTCAAAAGTAAAATTTTATTTGTTTTATTTTTTATATTGATTTTAAAAATGAATTACAAACTCAGACTACAATCAAAGAAATTTATTTTTTCAAATTTTTTTTTGCAAATGGAAATTATTCTTTCAGAAAGAAAGAAATTTTCTTTAAAGGAATAAACTATTTCTTTGTTTTGGAATTTATTTCTTTATTTTAAAGAAAAGTTTTCATTTAAAACAAAAAAAAAAAATTGCGCTGAAACAAATAAATTTTTTTTTTTAATATTGAGTAAATGTTCTTTGATTTTAGTATGCTTCTTTTCTCAGTGTATAAATCCATAAAAAAATTTTAGCTGGATCATAAACCGTGTAGTAGTGGGTTAAGATTCTATCTAAAAATAAAGATGAAGTGCGAAAATTAGTGGCTCGAGTAGAAACAACGCCTAACTCCCAAAAAATCACTTTATAACAAGTTTTTTTCTCTTAAAAAGTCTCAAAATTTATTTAAATGACTTAAAATTTTTACATGTTTCGATAATTAAAACTCACCATATTCATCACTATTTTTGTAATGTAAAATAATCTTTATAGAAATTACTTAGGTATTTATAATTAATATTAGAAAAGAGAACATCTAAATGGTTTAAAGATATCTGACTGACACTGCAACGATTTCACTTCAACGTCTCTTAAGTCCTTTCAATGGCTAGGCTAAGCCGAAATAGTATTTTTTAGGTTAAGACTCCTATTATAACGGTTCTAAAAAAGATGAAGAAACATACCTCTGATTTTTACCTGCGCTACTTACTCTTAATTTTATTATCATTTTAAAAACATTTTAAAATTTAAAAAACCTCTTAATTTTATTATCATTTATTGTCATAAAAAGTAAGAAAAAACATTAATATGATTTCTGTACGGTTGGTTTTTCTTACAAAATAGGACAAAAACCAAATCCAACTGACTTTAATGTCAAATATCTCTCCAAATTTATTTTTGTCATGTTGGTACATTGTTTTTTATAGAACCAAATTAATTAAAAAAAACCGTTGCAAGATAATATTAAAAATTACTTTCTGTCGTGTCCAATATATTGGACAAATTTACTGAAAGAGTTTATATATACTTTAGCGCTCGGCCCTTCCTGTTCAGCAAGATCCGAGTGCGGCCCCTTGTGAATTTTACTATATTAGTGCGAACTAACACAAATAAGATGATTGCTGAACTTTCATGGAATTACACCGCACAGTGGTTCCATATTGTATTCATGTAGGAATAAAATAGAAGGATTCGTCATTAACCAATAAAATTATGCGTGTGAGTTATGATTAGAAAACAAACAAACCCGCCCCAAACCGCGACTACTTTCCATGTAACACGAAAACTATGAACGCTACATACTTTTGTTGTAGATATAGTAAAACAGCTCTTTAAAAAAAGTATATGAATTTATTTATTCTTTTGTTCGTTTAAGATAGGTTCGCAGCCAATTATTTTAAATGTTAATATTAACTTTAAGATTGTAAGCAAAATACAATTTCAATTCATAAGGAATTAAATTTTTTAATTTAAGCTATCACTCTGCTCTGTCAAAAATAATATTAGCATTTATTTACCCTCTTGGTTTCTTTTAAGCAGGTTCGCAGCCAATTGTTTTAATTTTAAAATCACCTTAAAGGCTTAAGGGTTATAACAAAATTGTCACGAGAAAACTATTTGATTCCGCGTTCACACCACTGTGCAACTCATCCTGATTCTCAATGCTATGAATAGAGAATAATGATGCAATAAAACAAAAACAATTCGACAGTGTAAGCGTCATCCCAGTGATAATTAACTCATTACATAACCTCTTAACTTCTTCTTACGATGTAGATGACAGTCCTATTTAAAAGTACTTCGATTTTTTTATTGCGTACTTTTATTTATTTTTATTATTTGGCGTAATCTAAAGTAATCGTGATTATTTTTTGGTTATTTGTAATCTTAATCAATTACTAATAGAATTTTTTTTGCATAAGAATTGTTTTATCATTACAACTATTTTTTAAATATAATGTAATTGATTACTAGTTGTGATCGAAATTTCCCAGCTAAGGTTTGAACTTTAAAAAAGCAAGCAGTTTTATTAAAGTATACTTCTTTTATTTGGAACACACAAAGTCTTACCAGCGGGACAAAAATTATTGCTTCTGCTCAGAGTTGCCAAGTTAGCAATATTATAAGCTAACATATTTTTTTCGAAATTTATCTTGAGGTTTTGGGTGTATCTGTCTATGATATATTTCGGTCTTTTTTTCACAAATGGATTTCAATGGATTTCAAATAATAATTTATTATTTATAATAATAATGTAATAATTTTTGCAGTTTAAAAAAAACATAAGTAAACTGCATTTACTACTGTTATTTCCATGTTATTTAAAAAATTTACAGTAGTGAAAATGACAGCTTTTTAAATTTAATCCAAAATAAAAGAAAAAACCGTTTGTAAGTAATCTAACGTGTATCTATCATAACTCAAAATATTAGCAAGTATAAGTATGGTATTTTTCAATTAGATATTAAATATTTGATATAAAAAATCAATTTCACTTTATTTTTAATAATAGTTGACACAGAAAAAACGCGTTCGCTAGTATTAGACGTTGGGCAAATAGTTAACAGAGCATTAAGGAGACACTCAACCTTTTTTGTTCTTTTCTGAAAGCGATCTAAATAGTAAATGTAAATCTTCTACGAGTCAATCTACACGCTGGTCACCAAATTGACAATCCTAATCTTCTAGCTTTTTCTAGCTTGTTTTGAAAAGTGAATATTTTTTTAAAAATAATTATTTAAAGTTTTCAATGCTTGTTTTTAAGTGTGTTGCTTGTTTTTAAGTGTGTTCGCAAAAGTGGAAAAACAATGGAAGAAATTGCGAAAATGATGAAATGCTCCAAGAAAAAGGTTTTTACTGCAATTCATGCTGGGAAAAAAGCTGTGAACAGGGGACGAAAGCGAAAAACCACAGAACGCCAGGACCAACTGTTGGTACGTTGCAGTAAAATAAGCCCTTTTAAATCTTCTGAGGAACTAAAAAGGGATTTAAATATCGAAGTTACCAGTAGAACTATCAGAAACAGATTAAGAGAAGCAAATTTGCCGGCAAGAACTCCACGAAAGGTCCCATTCTTATCCGCAAAGAACATTAAACTGCGACTTGCGTTTGCTAAACGACACGTCGACCGATTAAATTGGAAAAATGTCTTGTGGTCGGACGAAACAAAAATAAATTTGTTTGGATCCGATGGAAAAGTTTATGTACGACGTCCCCCAAATTCGGCCTATGACCCAAAGTACACCAAAAAAACTCTTAAACATGGCGGAGGGTCTAACATGTTATGGGGCTGTTTTTCCTCAAACGGTGTGGGTCCAATTTATTTGATAGATACAAAAATGTGTGCACCAGATTATGTCAATATATTAAAGACAACGATGCTTCCATTCGCGGAAGAGGAAATGCCTCTAAAATGGGAATTCATGCAGGACAACGATCCAAAGCATTCATCGAAGCTCGTAAAGAAGTGGTTTAGCGACAATAGTGTTCAGTTAATGGAGTGGCCATCGCAATCACCGGACCTTAACCCCATTGAACATCTATGGCGGGTCTTGAAGAAACGGCTGGGTGACTTTAGAGCACGAAATAAACAACAACTTTGGGAAAAAGTCAAGGAGCAATGGTATTCAATACCGCCTCGAATATGCGAAAATCTAGTGAATTCTATGAATCGTAGATGTACTGAAGTAATACGAAAAAAAGGCGGGTCCACCAAGTATTAAGTTAAAATAATTTTGATTTCTTGTATACTATATGGAATGATAAAATATTTTTTTTATTTTTGTTTCTATTATTTTTTCCAATAGTAAATTGGAAAATATAACAGATTTTTATGTTAAGTTATGTTAATGTTGAATTTCATTAATTTTTCGATAGACAATGTAAGTAAAGAAAATATTTGCATACTTCTTTTTTTTAAGTTATTAAATAAAAAAATGTATAAAAAAATATATAAAAAAATTTTGCTTGTTTCTATTATTTTTTCCACCACTGTATATGTGTATTTAATAACATAGAATGGAAAGGTAAGTAAAAAGCGCAATGAACATTGTAAAAACAGAGCATGAAAAAAAAAATAGAATTGCATATGCGTAATGTGATATAGTGTTTATTGAAAAAAATTTAAAACATGTATTTTGCTATTGCTGTGACATACCAGAAGGCTTCTTGAAATTTAATATTTCAAAACCCCGTGTCTGTATATAAATATTACGATTCATCTGATGATGAGGGAATTTTTGCACAAATAGAGTTAAATATCCAAGAGTTGGTTGAAAATACATTTTTTACATTATATATATAATTTTATACATATGAAAAAGTGTTGGCAACACTGATTCTGAGACCCAAAATGAGAGAGAATAGCCTACGTAAAAAATATCGTATGCCGAATGTGTTGAGTAGAGTATGCAAACATAATTATAATGTAGTGTATGCCATGCTGTCGAACGATACAGAATAATAACATTTATGTTCGTCTGCACTGACATATACGCAACCGAACGGAAATTCATGCCATGCGAGGCACATTAAAATATCGTTCGGTTTATTTTCGTTCCCTGATTGAGCCACTGACATCTGCTAGAAAGAGGAAGAAATAGAATGCATCTTCTAAAGACTTTCAATTAAGATTTGAGAACTGAATCTAGTTTCGTTCTGAATCAACTGTTGTTTGTGTCTTTAATGCAAGCTCAGATATTGTTCTGCATCTTGTGACGCGCATAAACACAGCTATTATCGATTGCATCTGAATTTCAACATTGTGTTTTGTTCTATTTTGGTTTTAATCGACATCAGCATTGTTTAGAAAAATCAAAAACTAAAACAATAAAAAAAACAGCAAAAATACTCAATTAATAATTAAAAATTTTAATAATTTTACAAACTCTTTTTTGAAAGCCTTTATAGTACGAGATCCGGCCGCAAGTTTACTACGTTTATCGAGTTTTTAATCGAAATCAAATTTTTATATATAATTATATATAGGAGAATTCATTTTGGATAGGTTGCCAATCAAAATGTGGCCGCTAGTATTTTTAATTTAAATAATATCAACCGGAAGAAATTACACTCATCTGTTTTTCAAAAAAAAATATATACCAATACACAGCTACATATGTATAGAACTTAAAAAATTAGGGTTGCCTTAGCACAACTGGCCGCAATCTCCAGGCAGCCCGGTGTAAACAGGTGTGTTTCGGGACATTTATACGTTCATAACGTATTTTGATTAATCATAAATTAAATTAAAGGTAATTTTTTTTATGCATGGTGGAATAGGGTTGCCTGTGTTAAAGTGGCCTCAAAAATGGGTTGCCTGCTGTTAAAGATAGATTAGAATGAAAAAGAGTTTGCGCGCTACATCGAACAGTAAGTAGTGGGAACAACTTTATAATACTTAAAAAAAAATTTAAATTAATAACTTATTGCTTAGTGGTTTTTAAAATTACTTAAATACAACAAAGAATGCATTCTTAAGTGAAAAACTTTGTTGTCTTTTCTTTAAAAAATTAAAAAAGTTAGTATTTTTAAAAAAAAAAACCTCAATTATTGTGTAAACGAAAATTATATTTTATAAATAGGTAATGTTTGGGAAAATATGGGATTTTTTATTATTTTTATAATAGGTTACAAATTAACTAAGTATTAAGAAACACGACAAATAAGACTTGTATGATATTTTCGTGCCATTTATTACACATCCTATTCATTACTGCACATTCATCGCAGCCATGGCTTTCACCGCTACCAATATTATCATTATCGTCATTATCATAAATATTGTTCGTGGAACTACATAGCACACTCTTAACTTGCATTGGCGTTGAGGCTCCTAAGAACCATGTTGGTTTTAGAAAACCATCACGAGAATCCAGCCATTATTTTTTGCGCTAAACTTAATACAATTGGGCTCAGTTGCATTTAACCACATTGAATTAACAAAGATTGTGCGCAACAATTTTTCTTCTAAAGATTTCCAGCACGTTAGAATATTAGTCGAATCGAAGCCTTTAATTTTTTTTATGAATTTTACATTGTTTGTTTTTGTAGCATACAATTTGATAAACATAATAAATATTCCAGCATTTACACTTTGACAATTTTGGATTACATACATAAGACAAGTAAACTCTTCTACTACTTTAGTTTTTTTTCATCAAAAATATCATTTGGGTTAGTCAATGACGCGAAAACTTCTTGAATTTCCGGGTGCTTAACAAATGTATTGAAGAGCCAGACTTACCCTTTGTTGAAGAATGCAGCCGTATAGTCGCAAGTTGTAAATGCGTAAAATGATGTCAGCGCAAGACATAAAGTTGGACCTAATTTTATAGACAATTCCGTACAATTTATGCAAATTTCGTCTTTATTATTTCCTTTTTTCGATGTACTATTTGCCAACCAATTGTTATTGGACAAACTTAACACTCTTCTCTGCTTTTTTTAATATAGCTCCCTCATTTTTATGTATTTATGTTGTGCTCTGGGTTTTACGTGTAAGCAATTAATTTAATGTTTTAAGCACTTTTGTATAAGCACTGTTTTTTCGAAACGATCCTGATCTTTATTTCGACCATTTTACTCATAGGCTATATGATGCAAAAACCACTGGTAAAAAACATGAAAATACGAAACTTAGAACCCTATAAGTACAATGTTGCCTATAGGCATGAACATTGGGCATTAAAGGGTTAAGGTGGCGATACATAATGTAGTTACTAAAAACTCAATTAATCTAAAATTCAAATAAAAATGTAACTTACGGGTTGTGTTTTACAAAATTTTTCATATTCCCGCTTATTTCTTTGTTTTAAAACTGTAATTTTTTTTAAACATTTCGTATGATATCCGAAAACGTATAAGGATTTCATTGTTAATAAAATGTCATGGTACTTGTATTTTTTTTCCGATGAAATATTAACATTATTTCACACTTTTTAAATAATGCATGATTAAACTTTAGGACATTATTTGTATTATGACACAGAATACACTTAATTTTTGTAATTTAAGCTTCTCTTCACGCAAAAAAAAAAATATATTTGACACAAAATAATAGCGAAGGATACTACTATGTTTAAAAACTTGTTTATATCAAACAAGTTAATTTTCATTCATTTCTCATGTAATCTATCTTTAACAGAAGGCAACCCATATTTTCGGCCACTTTAACACAGGCAGCCCTATTCCACCATGCATAAAAAAAATTACCTTTAATTTAATATATGATTAATCAAAATACGTTATGAACGTAAAAATGTCCTGAAACCACACCTTTTTACACCGGGCTGCCTGGAGATTGCGGCCAGTTGCGCTAAGGCAACCCTAATTTTTTAAGTTCTATACATATGTAGCTGCGTATTGGTATATATTTTTTTTGAAAAACAGATGAGGGCAAGTTCTTCCGAAAAATCGGTTGACATTATTTAAATTAAAAATACTAGCGGCCACATTTTGATTGGCAACCCACCAAAAATGAATTCTCCTATATAAAATTATACATAAAAATCAGGGACCGTACCGGTTATAGTTTTTATCAAAAAAGTCAAATATTAACAGTTATTATTTAACTTTTATTATTTCGGACAAAAATACTAGTTATTTAATGCCTTTTATTTTTTCGGGCAAAAATAACTGTTACTTTTGACTTTTATTTTTTTGGTCAAAAATAACAGTTATTTTGTGCCTTTTATTTTTTTGGTCAAAAATATCAGGCAATTTGAATTCTTTTAAAGGCCACTTGAAAGGCAAAAAAAAGTTTTATGCAATTTTTATCGTCTCATCAACGCGCACATTTTGAGCTATAAAACTATTTAGTTTTTAAAGTTTTTATTCGTCCTTTGAAAAAATACAAATTGCCTGATATTTTTGACCGAAAAAATAACGGGCACAAAATAACTGTTATTTTTGACCTAAAAAATAAAAGTCAAAAGTAACAGTTATTTTTGCCCGAAAAAATAAAAGGCAAAAAATAACAGTTAATTAAAATTTTTATAGTAACAGCCAAAAATTTAAAAGGCATTTAATATTCGCGAAGCTGCTGCCATTACGATAACAATGGTATATTTAAAAAAGTCCTCCGGCCACTTTTTCGTTATGCTTTTTTCATCTGAAAATTGTAAAATAACAGTTATTTTCGGTCCCTGATAAAAATTTGATTTCGATTAAAAACTCGATGAAGGTAGTAAACTTGCAGCCGGATCTTAGACTATTATGAAATAAAAAATTATGTGTAAAATTATAACATGAAGCTTAATAAAGCATATCAATACGTAAAGCTTTAATTTGTTTCCAAAGCCTTCACCGAGAAATCTAAGCAAATAAAAGCTGCAACATTTTGAAAGCAGTCAAAAAGTAGTGAACATATAGAAGAAATTTGCTATAATATCAGAAACAATTGTTGAGCGTATGACCCAATCACAGTGACTGTGATAAACTGAAATTATTAGCAACAAATGCGCAAACGCTCTACTTAAAACAAAACAAATATAGATATGAGTGCAAAAAGCACTGAAAGAGCGAGTTAAGAGCGAGAAAAGTAAAGCTTTTGCGTAACTTTTTCGAGTAAACTAACAGCTGCTACGGCACCCACTTTTTTTTTTTGCACACAGAGTGGGAGTGTGGGAATAGACGCGTTGAGAGCGAGAGCGAAATAGAGAGCAAACAGGAGTCAAGACCAGACGCTCGACGCTTTTTCAAGCTACAAAGCTACAGAGATGACAAAGCTTTTTCCCCACAATTTGCACAAAAATCAAAGGCCAAAACTTGCAGCAAGCTACAAACAAAAACAACAAAACAAAAACCACAATTTCTTTGGCCAACTTGAAGAAAGATTTGTTGTGCAAAAATTTTCCCGCTGATTTTCAGTTAATAACAAAGCGAGCAACAGTCAAGTTCAGCAAAGCGTGGCGCGCGCAAACGGCTCTTTGAGAAAATTTGCAAAAAACTCGAACGTTTCGCCTAAAGCGTCTAAAGTGTTAAAAGTTATTGCTGACGAAAGCGGCTTGCTGAAAGGCATTTTAAAAAAATTCTAAAGTTTAAAAGAATCAAAAAATATTTAGAAAAGTTAAGCAAAATTTAAAAAAAAATAACGTTAAATTAAAAAAAAAATCAAAAAATTAATTTCAATTTACGGCAAATTAAAAAGTTTTAAATTTTTTTTCAAAAGAAAAACGTGTATTTTTTATTTCACTCAAATAATTGGCAATACTGCCAAATATTTGCAAAAATATAAACAATCTTTTTGCTAGCAATTTAAAGAATTATCAAAGTGAAACATAAAAACCACAACACCAAGGATAACATAAACAACAATACACAATAAGCAGCAACAAGAATCACTGCAGCGTCCACTAAAACAACAAAAACAGCAACTAAAACAACAAAAACAACTGATATTGGCCAACTTTGTTACTACCGCTGTAGTTAGCGAGTTCTTGGTAGGTTTGGCTGGTTCTTCATCTTAAACTGCTGTTGATGTCGTTGTTTTGGGTGTTTTATATTTTTTAAACCACTGCTGTTATTTTTACGTGTTTCGCATATTTAATAATATAGATTGCAGTAAAAATCGTGTGGAGCTGGATTTTTGCAGTCTATTAAAATTGTGTTGCCAGATCACCACTTTGCCCCAGTTTTTTTGGAGCAAGTTTATAATGTTTTAGCAAATTTGACACTTTTATTTGGCAAAACGTGTTGAATTATAAAAACTTTACTTTTGCACTTTTCACAAATATTGGCAGTCAAAAGAAGCATCAGTAGATAGCAAGGGAAGCTCTAAGGAGCTGTGCAATAATGGTCATTACTCTTGTTTCCGGAGCGTGGTGAAAATATTTAATATTCTTCTCTTTCTTCTCGAAAATTATTTTCTTGGATAACCAAAAAAAAGGTATCAAAAGGATATGTACCAAAAGCAATTTTAAAACTCTTAAGACTTTTTTACTTGTTCAAAGCGAAAATATTTTTGCTGTAAGTCATATCGCCATTAAAATCGTCAACCTTTTTTCTATAGCGAAAAACTCTATTGCTTAAAAAAACCATCCGAGTGAAAATGCTTAAATTAGCTCTTAGTAAAAGTTCATAAAATGAAACCAACTGTACTTGTGACAGAAGATTCAAAAAGAAGATAAATAAAACCAAACAAACAATGTGTGTGTGTGTATATGTGTGCGCTGTAAACACACAGTTCATTTCAAAAACGTTTTGTTTTTCTTTGACTCAAAAGAAGCAACGAAACTGAAAAAAAAACTGCTTGGTTTTTGGACCAAACTTAAAAGAAAGTCATTGGCTAAAGCAATTGTGGTTCAAATCTTTTCATGTACAGCAGATAAAGCCAGCAATTATGTATGTTGGTATGTGCGTGTGTGAATAAGTCTGCATTTACAGCTGTGTTGTGTGTCGTTTGCAGTTTAACACATGCAAAAACAAACAGTTGTACACCCAGCAAGAACAAATTTTGGAAAGCAATGAGTAAAACTAGTAACTCGAAAGTGCCAAAGCGACTTAAAAACAGTTTTCTTCACGTTAGATCGATTGAATGTGCGCTTAATCGGCTTTGTAATAAAAAGAAAACTTATTTATCTGATGTCTTGGAACTGTACGAAAACTACAAAGCTAAAAAAAAATGCTTTTTTATACTTTTTATAAGATGATAAATATCTATCTATACACATATAACAACTGTGAAAACAAATATGTACATTGATTGTTTTTCCCAATTCTTTTTGAACATTTTAAAGGATGTGGATGAGAGTGGAACGAGTTTTTACACTCACCGGCTTATATATTTTTGAAAATTTCTCGGCGAAACAAGTTTTTCTGCATCCTTAGTTTTTTTCTGAGACACAACTAATATGAAATCAAAAAATATGCGTCCCAATTTTTTGATGCAAACCTCTTAGTTAAGGCATAATTCACAAACTGACAAGAGTCCTTTCTGATAACACGTATGCGCCTGAAGATATCCGGGTGCAAGGTTGCCCGATATATATCCGCTACTATTTGTCGGATATAAAATATGCTTGCAACAAAATAGTAGATCAGATAATTAGCTTCAAAAATTCCCTTAACATTTTTAACGTAAAACCAAACAGGAGCGGAGATATTGTCGAATGACCGTTTTCGGTGAATTTTGAAATACGAAGCGGAATACTTTCCAGCGCGTACATGTTATCATAGGGTACTCTTGACATGCTGTTAATTATGCCCTCATTAAGAAGTTTGCATTAAAAAAAATTGGGAGGCATATTTTTTCGATTTCAGATTATAAAAAAAATCACAGTGGCAATGATGTACAAAAACCCTCGGGCAAAGGCAAAAGTTATATCGAAGAAAAAAAAATTAATACAGAAAATTTTGTTTCGACGACGAGTTTTCCTTATTTTCAAAATTTTTGCCAATCTGTCTGCTGTATGTCTGTCTGTATTCGCATCACGTGAAACTACATGATGGATTTTCCTCAAACTTGAAATGTTAAAACTTGATATATGTAAAAGAAAATCAAAATAAAACACTGAAAAGTTGGTTAAAAATTAGAGATACACGAGAAAAATGTAAGAAATAATTTTGTAGTACAAAATTCGATCGTTCTCTTCTTACCGTTTAGACGTGTTTTTGCGAGCTCTAACTTTTAAAGTTATATTTAGCCAAAAGTTCTAAATTAATAAATATAAATAGAAATAAACAGCTTTGATCAACTTGCATATACATCTGGAAGCGTGATAACGTGGATTTCATCCTTTTAAAATACTTGATATTTAATTTAATTTTCAATATAAATATATATATATATATATATGTATATTTGTTTATAATTTGCTTCTTTCCTTCTTCCTGTTTTGTTTTTAGAGCAAACAGGTTTCTATAGAGCAAATTATCGTATTTTCTTTCTACATCTGTTTTAACGCTACTGCAAAACTCTAGTGCTTATAAAACTTTTCAATTCGTTGGTTCTACAAAATCAGGGCTGCAAAGTTTCTACAGTACAGTGTTTTTAAACAAAATAAACTGTTTTTCATTAAAAGAATTTAAGTTCATTTTTCTCCTTTTACTTTCATCTATATTGCAAAACTTTCTATTAAACTGAAAATGATCTGCAATTTCCGAAACAGCGCTGTAAAAGGTGAATCAGACCGGCTGGTTACATGTGCAGCGTTGACTGCGAGGATCTTCTATTGATGCACTCAACGAAAGTAAGGGACTTCGTTGGTCATGTGAAGATTGCAGGTTTACAAACGTTGAGATCTTTAAACTTATTAGACAATCTCGGAAAGGTTTTTTGGAGGTGGCTAAGGATCTAAAGGTAGCACAAGA
This sequence comes from Dichetophora obliterata, assembly GCA_963920525.1. NCBI lineage: Eukaryota > Metazoa > Arthropoda > Insecta > Diptera > Sciomyzidae > Dichetophora > Dichetophora obliterata. The sequence goes on from OY986439.1 coordinate 64,052,839, forward strand.
TAGACTGAGTGAATACGAAGATTTGTTTAAAAAGTTTAAAATTATGGATGAAGCTTACAATTCTCCAAAACGTAAACGATCAAACAAAAATCTTCGTAGTTCAGCTAAAACTACTGATATAGCCATGCCCTCGCCCAATAATAATACCTTCTACTGTAACTGTTTTCCCTAATGTGAACATACAGCTTGAACATCAATCAACTGGAGCTGTCAATACTGATCAAATGACTGATAATATCGCACCAACTAAGGTCGCTGCGTCAGCTGATCAGATTTCTCCTTCTGTTGAAGCAATACCAATCATAGAGGAAAATGCTGATTCTCCTCGCATTTCTGGCACAAAAAAAAACTTACGCTGAAACTTGTATTGCCTCAAATGTGGTCCCTGCACCTTCTCAAATTACTTCGGTTTCTACAGGAGCGATACCGAAACAAATATCGAACAGCAGTATCAAAGCCCCTGTTCATAAAGAACTTGTGATTATTGAGCCTGCAAAATCTATATTTGTTTCTCGTTTTGCAGCTGATACATCTGGTGAAGACGTGTTATTCTATATAAACTCTAAGCTGAATGTTGTAAATGAAAATATCTCTGTTTACAAATTCAATTTTTCAAACGAGCGTATTACGTCCTCTTTTGAAATATCTTTGCCTGGTGATATTTTTCACAAGGTATTGGATCAAAAGTTTTGGCCTGACAATACGATGGTGCATGAATTTATTTCTAGACCCTCGGCCTACAACTTCCTTGGCTACTTTTCCGGTTTTTAACAAGAATAAAAAAAACTAGGTTGTTGCTTTCAGTTCATTATCCTTTACCAAAACGTTCGTGGCATTGACACAAAACAAAATAATATATTAATTTTGAGTCACAACCTTCACTTTAATATAATTGCTTTTAGTGAGACTTGGCTGAAACCTAACACTCTAAATACTGAAATTCTGTGCAACAAATTTAGCATATACCGCAAAGATAGAAACTCCATTCCTGGTATTTGCTCTAAAGGTGGGGGTGTGTTGATTGCAGTCAAAGCGACACATTTCTCAGAAGAGTTATTAATTCCAGAATCCTTGGATATTGAATTCTGTTGTGTTCATGTTAAGTTTGGTTCCTTGAGCCTTTTTATTACATGCTCATATATTTCTCCTCTTTCTACCTTAGAAGTTTATAGCAAACATTTGGCTTCTTTTAGTAAAGTTTGCTCAAAACTGCAATCTAATGATCATATTTTAATAACTGGAGATTTTAACCTGCCAAACGTTTCTTGCAACTGCTGTTCTGAAATTCCTGGAATATTTGTACCTTCGTCTAAATGTTCATCCGATAATTATTTTTTAAAAGAAGCTCTCAATCCAAGGCCCGTTCCAACTTAACTGCATCTGTAACAAAAATAATCGTTTGCTTGATCTGGTGTTTTTTGATGACAGCAATATCGCTTCTGTGTCTAAATCAGATCCTCTGGTTACTCCCGAAGATTCGCATCATCCAACATTAAAAATTATTTTAAATTTTCCAAAACCATCTGTGCAGTACTATGATTCTCAACCGCCTATTGAGTTTAAGTTTAAAAAAACAAACTACGTGATTTTAAAGAATAACTTGTCTAATATAAACTGGAATTCTATTCAAAATATAAATAAAAAAAGTTTATCTTCTCAGAGTCTTGATGATGCGGTATATGCGTGTAATAGAACGCTCAATGATTGTTTTCTTAAGGCTGTTCCGCAAAGGAAAGCCTCTTTGACATGGGGTCCCGTATGGTACACAAATGAATTAAGAAAAATGAGAAACTTGAAATCTAAATACTATAAAAAATATCAAAAAACACATAACATATGCGATTTTGGATGCTATACCTCGATTAAATACAGTTACCAACAGTTATGCAAACAATCCTATAATATCTACTTAACAAAAGTAAAATTAAACATCAAATCTGATGCTAAATCCTTCTGGAACTTTGTTAACACAAAACGTAAGATTGATTCCTATGCTTCTTTTATGAAGTATAATTCTGTTGAGTCTGATAATGATAATAGTATTTGCAATCTTTTTGCTGACTTTTTCAAGACGACTTATTCATCATCGTCCTATGATTATTTAACTTATCCTTTCAATATTCAATCTGGGGATATTTATTTCCCAATAATTGACACAAACACAGTCTTATCATTTGTAAAAAATATTAAATCATCATATAAAAGCAGTCCTGATAACATACCTTCATGTATATTAAAATACTGCGTTGAAGAATTCGTAACTCCAATCTCTTTACTTTTTACTTCATCATTAAAATCCTGCTATTTTCCTGCAGCCTGGAAGCATTCATTTATCATTCCGCTGCATAAATCCGTAAATAGGTCTTTAATTGATAACTACCGTGGCATCGCAAAATTAAGCGCTTTGCCTAAACTTTTAGAGGCAATTGTTACATCACGACTATCGCATAGCGTTAAATCTTTAATGTCTCCTTTCCAACATGGATTCCTTTCTGGAAAATCCACTGTTACTAACCTTCTCGAATTTACATCAAAAACTATAGAAAACTTTTGAGAAGGCATGCAGACTGATTTTATTTACACGGATTTTAGCAAAACTTTTGACGTTGTAATCACAAACTATTGATCTTAAAATTACATCTTGTTGGATTTCCTATACCGTTGGTAAAGTGGATTGAATCTTACTTAAGCAATAGAACACAGTCTGTTATTTTTAAGCTCAAGAAATCACGTGAGTTTCCTGTTACTTCAGGAGTACCTCAAGGAAGTCATCTTGGGCCTCTTCTGTTTCTACTTTTTGTAAACGATTTGCCATCTGTCATAATGCATTCCAGCATCTTAATGTTTGCTGACGACGTCAAACTCTTCCTTTCTTTTAAAAATGATAATGACGCTGTATTTTTGCAAGCCGACATAGATCATCTTCATAACTGGTGCAAAACGAACCGTATGAACCTCAACATGAAGAAATGCAAGCATATGTCTATCTCGCGCAAACCACCAATTAAATGTACCTTCAAAATTTGTAGTTATCCATTGGAGTCCTTAGATATTTTCAATGATCTTGGAGTTACAATGGATTCTAAACTACGCTTTAATATTCATGTAAATAAAATCTATAGTAAGAAAACTCATTTTCTGTTCGTTTGTTTGTTTGTTTGGCCTTATACAAATCTAAACGGCTCAACGGATTTCTCTCAAACTAGGTACACATATTAAGTTTATCCCAACTTAAAATGTTACATACTTAGTTTTTGCCACGCCCCCTCTGAAATTTTTCAACTAACGGTATATTCGTTATTATAAAACTTTTTACTATAGATTTTTGTGTATTTAATTTTTAAAATTTTTTGTTATTTTGACGTCAAAAACACTCACATATCTTCGAAATTGGAGAAATTTACAGTACAAAGACTTTTTCATAAAACATCGTTACCTAAGAATGAGAAAAAAACGACATGAAAATCATAGTTTGGTCTTTCGATGCAAATATCTCCGCTGTCCATTAATATATTTCATTCAAATTTTTTTGTTCAAAAGTTCAATAAAATCACTTCACAAAAATAGGTTGAACTGTACCGTTAAGTCAGTGTATATATGTTTTATGATTATGTCAAAAAAGGTCCAAAATATTGACTTTTTACTCAAAAAATGACTCAAGAATTGTTGTTGTTGTAAAAATGAAATCAATTAAAAATTGCACATCGGCTACCTTTCATATGACATAGCATTTATTTGCAAAAATTCTTCCAGCTAAGCGCAAAAATTATTTTACTGTTTTTGTCATCAAAACAACAAGGGTACCAATTTTTTTTTTCCAAAATGTTGTTTTTATATTTTTTACAAAAAAGTCAAGTCTCAAAAATAATTTATGTGAAAAAATTACCCCAATATCTCTTTCCAATCAAAAGTTATGGCTAAAAATCTATTTTTTCATACCAGACTTTTAATAAAACTGAGTTTTGTTTTAAAATTCTCTAAATAGGAATGAAGATGTGTGTCTAGAGTAATTATAAACATCTTATAATATAGAGTAATTATAAACAAAATCTTACTTTTTGCCTCCCCCCCCCCCCCCTCCTGTTAAATCTGTTTTATTGTGATTTGTCATTTTCCTCACTATTGTTTCACCGTTGTCAGTCAGTTCTTTATCAACGGTACTTTAAATGTTCTATATATATATCACTGTATCATCGAAAAGATGACTGTGAATAGGAATACTGTAAAAATTAATTTTTCCATGTTTAATGTGTTATTTGAACTAAATTGTTGAAAGTCAAATTTCCACGCCAATTAAATGTACCGACATATAAAAGACAGCGAAATTTTGACATTTTAACTCTCCAATCATGGTTGTAAGCTTGGCTGCATTGAACAAATTTTTCGGTTCAATTGCGTACTAACCGAAAGTATGCTGGAAAATATTATAAATTAGAAATAAGTACTGCATTACCGACACGATTCCAATATATTTGAAAAGTTGGTAACTGTTATCCAATTTGGTTCTTTTCGCACACAGCGTAAATTGCAGCAAAAAACATAATGGCACTTCTTGCACTGTTCTTGCAGATTTTTCAGCTGGATTTATGTCGATCTGTTAACGTCGATAATATTGCTACAGGTTGCTAAATAAAAAAATTAAAAAGCGACTGCTTTCTTAACTTACACCTTTTTGCTAATTTACATTAAAAACCGACTTTACAATTTTTCGTATAAAATAGTAATTCAGAAGATTTAAGAAATTGCATCAACTATCAGACTCAATTTATATTAATTTTTTATTTAGAGGCAATCCAATTGTTATTTTCCAACTGGAAAAACTACTAAAAAATTTTAGGAAGATTTTTATAAATTTGATTTTCATTAGCGAAGTGCAAGTAACATGCTTACCAGTAGCCAGTAAATTCAGTTTAGAACTAAAAAACAGTTTTTGATTGTGAAAAAACAGTGATAAAATTATTTCTTCGTTAAAAAACCTTGGTAGATGTTTTAACTAATATTTTTATAGTGGTCTCAAACTTAAATTTAACACGTTTTTACAAAATTCCAAAATTTACAAAAACATTTAATAGAAAAGTGTATATTAAAATTTTTATATAAATGACTCTCGAGTAACACCGGGTATATCAGCTAGTAATATATAAAGCAAATAGTACTTTAGGATTTATTAAACGTTGGGCAAAAGAGTTTAATGATCCATTCATAACGAAAACCTTATTTACTTCTCTAGTGCGGCCTATCTTAGAATACGCTTCAGTTGTTTGGTGCCCACGATACGGTTGTTACATAGACGACATTGAATCAGTGCAGAAACAATTTCTTTTGTTTTGCTTAAGCTATCTTTATTGTAATACTGATTTTCACTTACCATCTTATGAATATCGGTTACAACTCTTAAATCTTCCTTCTTTAAAAAATCGGAGAATTATGATAAATGCTTGTTGGATTACAAAACTTTTACATGGATATGTCAACAGTTCATAATTATTGAGTAAAGTCTATTTTAATATTCCTCTTCGTCCTAGAAGATCTTTTGAGTTACTCCACATGAACTTTTGTAGAGCTAATTATTTGCAAAATGAACCTCTTAGTAGCGCTTGCGGTGATTTTAATTTTGTTTCTGATGTTATATCCTTAAGTGAATCCATGGACTCAATCAAACATAAAATTATAGATTACCTGCAGTACCGTCGTTGATTATGTAAAGTTCTTTCAAACATATATCTGATGCATCTGGTGATTTGTAAACACATTAATATAACAATCTAAATGGATAAATGAACCTAAGCGTAAAATGGAACATTTTGGTGAATAAACATCTAAACAATCTGAATGGACCTAAACCTGGGATCTTCAGTTGCCTCATATCTTCATGATGATTGTAACTACACTTGTCGATGGTACCGTGGTGTCTTGGGTCTTTTTACCTCTTGAAACACTACGTTAGATCGATTTGTAATATATAAATATGAGTGGCCGATAAGACCTAGTTTGTCTTGGTGCCTGCGTTCGCAACTGGTTTTCTTTATTTTATGAAAATTGGTTTGGTGAAGTTGACCTAGTTTGTCGAGTAACCACCCTGTCAAGCCTGGACCTCACCGGCTTCAGGAAGACAGAACGATATATATTATATATTTACCTGTTGGAGTGGAGTTTTATTGGGTATGAGACCTTGTTTGTCACACGACTCCGCCGGATACAAAAATTGTTGCTAACTTGACCTTGTTTGTCTTGAAAACGCAACCCTGCTTTGCTGTCTGATATCATCGATTTTGACTTAATTTTTTTTTGTTATTTTTGATACTTTAATAAAATTATATGCTTTAAGCAATTTATTAAAACTTTTAAGTTTGTTAATAATACATAATTTCAATCAAAATCATACTTTTTATTTTTGAATTGTATTGAATATCTTTTTTTATAATTTTAAATTTGCTATAAAAACTGTTAAGGTTTAGCAATCAAGTAAATAAATAAAAGAAACTTTCGTTATACAGTCAAATCACGATATAATGTACCCCAGAAATAGTGAACTTTTTTTACACGGACTCACAGTGAATCGAATAGAGTATGCTAGGTGAACAAAATTCATTGTGAAATTTCGATTTTATTTGCAGAGATTGTAAGACAGAATTATTTTAGTATCTCCAAAATTGCAAAATCACTTTTCAAAAAGTTATACGTCCAAGTCATACACGGTCAAAGTAAGCTGATCATAAAAAAGCCAAATAAAATAATTTATATTTCTCAGACCTTGGCTTTTCATATTACAATAATAAAGTTTCATAGTACAATAAAAAGGATCGTATAAATAAGAATATGTACTACACGTGAGAATATATTTTCCTTATTTTCAGTGGTAAATTTTAAGTTTATTAATATACAAATATACGTTAAGTTTTTTTCGAAAAAATTAACTCTTTTTTTTATGATTAATGGATATAAAAAATATGAACTCCTAAATATCTCTCTCCAATTTATTTATATAATGCGGAGTAATTATCGTAGTTTCGGAAAACAAAAATTTAAAAGTGCGACAAAGTGCGCAAATAATGTTTTTTTATGTATAAACTGGTTGTATATCGGGGAAAAGAATTTTTTGAAGTATGGAGAACCTGTTCCAAAATTAAAACACTTTCTAAATTATGCACTCATATCATTTTAAAATGCAATTTAAAGGGTATCAGTGCAGATATGAAGTGCAATATTAAGAGAAAACTTAGTTGTTATTCCTTGAAGATAGGAAAATGTAGATTGAAAATGGCAGGAAGTTAGATTGTTTTTTAAAGAAAAATGGCGATTTTTTAAATGTTGAAATTGATTTCTCTTTTGCTGCAGCAGAAGGCCAACATTTTATGGAACCGAAAATACAGGGGTGAAGTTCTGTAGGTAGATCAAGGGTTGCCTTTGACAGTTCTTCAATAAAAACGAAAAAAAGAAGAGTGCAGAATCTCGTAAATACGACTCCCCAATTCGAGTTATTGTTTGCAGCAGTGGTCTCAACGCGCACATCTGGCCAGAGAGATGCAGCTAATATTATTTACGAGGGCGCATCTTCGCCACAAGCAGCAAATTCTTTTAAAAAAATACGTCAGCAGCAGAGTGCACAAAGACAATTTTCCAATGATGAAGCTTTGGCGTATTACGCAGATTCAAAAAGTGCATCACACGCAAGCAAATTTATGAGGAAGTGTGCGTTACGCGCAGGACCCACGATTTATCCTTCCTACTACAATCAACAGAAATCAAGAGAGCGTGTCTTCCTGCTGGAAAAAACATAACAACTACTGAAACTTGCGTCGAACTCGACCTTCAAGCCATTTTAGTCCTCATCGTGGAGCGACTAATATTCGTTCAACAAAATGGAATAAAAAAATCTTTTCCTCTAACTGATTTTGAACTCATCATAAAATGGGTCTGTGATGGAAGCTCAAGCAACAGCCAATATAAGCAGCAATTTTATAATGATGGTAGTATTAATGAGTTTTTGTTTTTGTTCTGTTTTGTCCCGATTGTTTTACACGAGATCGAAGGGCATAAATATATATGTCGAATCCAAGCCCCAATAATATCCATGTTTGCGAAGGAAACGAATGAACTTACAGTTACAGAAGAACACTTCAATGACTTAGGGAAATTCGTTTTTATTATTAATAGTTACAGACTTTCACAACTGTTTTAACAAAATATTTAAAACTCATTTTGTGTATATTTATATATATAAATATATAAAAACTTACCTTGGATGGTGGTTTTTTACATCTCAATTTATTTTGTATTGGAGTTTGCATAAAATGTATGATATTTTAGGTTCAGATATGCCGAAAGTCATATATTTTGTATTCCTATGATAACTCTACCGGAAGGAACTCAGAAAGTCAATAAAATAATTTGTTCATCTAGCAAACTCTATTCGTTCCACTGTGGCACTACTCGAAATAGTGAACAACCGATAGTTAAGAATATAGTAACTGACATTAAAAAGATTAAGAGCAAAAAAGTACGCAAAAAACTATTAAAAAATTTTAGGATAAAAATCAATATTTTGAAAAAAATCAATTTCAAAGATGCGAGCAATCGAAAAGCGAACAAAAAATGTGAAAAATTTGTTCACTATTTTCAAATTCCACTGTAATATTTTTGAAAACAATTTTTTTAGAACGAAATTTTCGTGTATTTGATTAAATAATAAATTTTTCGTAAATTTTGGTATCGTATTAAGAAACAATTCGTAAAATTTAACAAAAAATTTCGTCATATAAAAAACTTTCATTAATATTACGAAACTTTCGTCATTAATTTTTTTAACTCAATTTTTTTTTTTTTTTTTTTTTGCTACAAAATTATCCTGTATTTAACGAAATGCTTTCATGCTGCGTCTATCAAAATATTGCGAATTTTCGTAAAAGTTTAAGAAAAACTTCATAAATTTGAACAAAAATTTCGTAGTAGATATGCACGAAATTCTTGAGTTTTATTTACGTAAGACTTTCGTAGACTAAAACCACGAAATATTTCGTTATAAAGTATGGTGAATGAAATCCAAACAAAGACAAAATGAAATAAAAAATGTTATGGCACATGATTAAGACCAGTTTTTATATTTTATTACAAAAGTTTTATGTTTATTTGAAATTTACAGAAAAAAATCAATTTTGTCGCGGTTTGCTTTTCGCATTTTTTTTTTGACACGTCTTTTCTCGACTTCTGAATTCCAGATGTATTTATTGTTTGCAACTCTTTTTTTAACCCTTTCAATGGATTTGTCCAATTTATTGAACAAATTTTACATTTATTTTGCAACGCTTTTTTTAAATCAAATTTGGTTCCATAAAAAAAAAGATGAACCAACATGATAAAAACAAATTTAGAGAAATATTTGGCATTAAAGTTAGTTGAATTTTCGATTTTGTGCCGAAGAAAAGCAAAAACAAATTTTTGGCCTGCTTTTATTTTTTTATAAGAAAAAATCAACTGGACAAAAATCAAATTTATGTTTTTTATCTTTTTCTTTTCTTAATGATAAGAATATTAAGAGGGGTAACAAATTACCTGAAGGGGTTAATTTTATTAATTAAGCATTCTACTTTTTTTGGTCAATATGCGTTGCTGCAAACCTTTCTCTTTGGGTTAGCCCAAAAAGTTTCGATTGGCCACAAATGTGGAAAATTCGGCGGATTTAAATTTTTCGGCACATACTCAATTTCACGTGACTTAAAAGCATCGAGAGTTGCGTAAGCGTAATGTGCAAACGCCAGGTCTGACCAAAAAACTATTTTGTCCCGTCGGTGACACTTACTGATGAACTCTCCAAGCGCCGGTATGCACCTTTTAATTTAAATCTGCGATGTCACCGCCAAGCCTCCTTTAAAAAATACGGATTCGCTGATGCCACGTTCGCTAGCCAATAGCCAACCAGAACAAAACTTTCTCTGGGAACTTGGTCTTATAAATACTATATTTGTTCTTCTCTGATGCTTTCACACTGGAAGACTAAAAATAATATTTTTCCTGCCACTAGTTGCCTTCAATCGTAAAGTAGGACTCGTCGTTCATCACACAAATGTACAAAATAATTTTTTGAAAGCTTTCGTAATCGGGTTTTTACTAATTTGAATTGTTTTCAGTATTTTTTGGAGCGGATTTTTTTTTTTTTTTTTTTGAATATTCATTGATTTTAAATACTTTTTAATTGTGTTTTTATCAACTTCATATTTTTAGGCTTACTGTCTGTAAGACTTGGATGTTGTTCGAGGCTGTCCGCAGGGGTCCATTCATTTGGAACCTCATGATGGATCCTTTGTTTAGGCAGCCCCGTCAACAGTATGAATGTTGTGCATATGCTGATGATTTCCTTATCTTGGTTAAAGGCCAGTCTCGTGCTGGGCTGGAGGCTAGGGCAGGTGAGGTCATGAGCATAGTGTGTGATTGGGGGATTGGTGTGGTGTGGCCATGGACAACACCGTGATGATGCTGCTGAAAGACAAGTTATCGTTAAGTCGACCTCCATGTGTGACAGAAAATGGGGTTAGCCTTAGATATGCGACTGAAGTCAAGTATTTGGGGATAGCCATGTACGAACGTATGCATTTTGTTGCCCATTTAGTGGCATTGAAGGGCCGATTACTGTCGGTCGTATGGCACGTGCGTCGTTTGCTTAGTAGTGAATGGGGCCTCAGTAGGCGGGCTGCGCGGCTTATGTAAGGGGGCGTATTTGCTGCTTGTAAAACTTTTGGTGATCCTGTATGGGTTCGCGTGGTCAGGTCTACTGTGGGATATCGAAAGATACTCTCTTGTCAGAGAGCCATTATGATTGGGTGTATGCCAGTGTGTCATACGGTATCAACTGATGTCTTACAAATGTTGTTGGGGGTACCTCCTCTTGATCTTGTGGTAATGCAGTTCTGTGTTACTTATGGGATTAAGAAAGATGTGCCCCCCTTATTGTTTGAACGGGTTTCGCACTCTGGTAAGGTGTATGAATGAAGGTGAAAGGAAAATAGAATGAATGTTTGAATGGAAGGGGTCTGGGTTACTTTTTGACTGAGCATGCTTTCTTGCATGAGAGAAACTTGAGTGTGACTGCGGATTCTGAATGTTGGGCGGTTCGTGAGGACTGGTTGCATGTTCTTAGTGAGTGTTCTTTTTATGAAGACATTCGTGATCTATGTGCAATGGTTGTGTTGAATGTGAATGGGGATTTCGACCTTGCAAACGCGCTCGCTTCTAGCGAACAAGTTTCTAGGCTGGATCAGTGGATTGCCAGGCGTTTTTGAGTTTGTTGTATTCGTTTTATGTTCTGCTTTGTGTGAATGTTTTGGTTCAAATTGTATGGTGTGTGAATGCGGCTTTTCATTTCTTGTTGATTTGTCCCTTTATGTTCGATGAGTTACCAGTCCGCAGCTGTGATGAACTAAAACTGGTAGTAGTAGTATACTTTTAGTATGCTACGAGGTCCGACCAAAAACCTGAAAGTTGGTACCACGGGCAGGCAGTAGCCCCTTGGCATGCGCCAGGTTGACTGATTGGGTCGGCCCTTCTGTGAAATTCGTGGTGGCTGTGTGTTTATCACCTATATCGCGGGTAGAGCTACTTAGCTCGGTGTAGCTTTGCATTCTCAAACGGGGTGCCTTACTTCAGAGTACGGAAGAGGGTAGATAAGCCTCCACCCCTACCAAGAGTAGTGACATGTCATCACAACATTTAACTAATTTCGTACCTTTGAACCATCAAAGGGAAGTTGGCCAACGCAATTTTTCAGTCCCACGCTATAGAGCAACGTAAAATTAAGCCTACTCGGCAGGTGTCTACGTAAAACACTTTGGATTTTCTGTCTATAAGACTTTTTTCCAGAACCCGTCTTTCTTCATATTTTTTTCTTTTTTCTCTATCACTTTAATTGTATTATATATAAATAATTTTTAAACCCCATATCTTTAAAATGGTAAAATATTTCGGTTTTATTTTTTGTTAGGATTTTTGTTTTAAAAAATTTACAAATCAATTCGCGACGTTGTGCTATGTTCAGTGACACTTTCACGACTTAATGCATATATTTTGCGATATATCTCGTTAATTTTGTACATAACAAGTTGTTGTTGCAAGTTAAGCGGCATTTATTTGTTATTCGTTAAAAATGTGTTCCCATTTCATTCACCATATGTTATATGTGCTAGAGTTCGCATGGATTTTTTTGGGTGTACGTTTGAACAATCTATGAAAGACCTTTTAGCTATTAAAAGGGCTACAAACAGAGCTGTAAATGAATGCATTCAATTTGATTTTATTTGCAAAAAGTTGAATCAGTGTATAACGAAATCAGAATACATTTAATGAATGTAAACTTGATTTATAAATACTAATTTAAGTTCACATTCAATTTAAAAAATTGATTTATTACTCATTTCAATAATTCATTTTCGTTATTCAATGAATCAATTTAATTATTCTTGTGAATGCTATTCCCAAAGAACGCAATTCACACAGAATTTTCAATTATTTCTTTAATGAATAATATTAGTTTTATATTCATTATTCATAATTAATTTTTTATTTATTAATTATTTTTTTTTATTTATTAACTTTTATCCATTATTAATTTTTTATTCAATATGCATAAGAAATGGCATTGCTCATTTTTATTTATTATAAAGTTTTTTCCATAATTTACATTTAAAAGTGAATTAAAAGACTTTTATTCATTTTATTTTTTAAACAAAAATGACTAACAAATGAATTATGAATAAAGAATTAATAAAAAATAAAAGATTAATAATAAATAAAAACTTAATAGAAAATAAAAAAGGAATAATAAATAACAAATAAATAGTGTGTATTTATGTATGTATGTGTGTATGTATGTAACGTACGGACTCCAAAACGGCTGGGCCGATTTTGATGAAATTTTCAGGGAATCTTGTGAAGTCTGATTTTTTATTTTTTGTGTGTGGGCGGAGGGGCGTGGCAAAATCCAATTTTCATACTATACCAACAATGACATATACATATTTTTATTTTTTTTTTTCTTTTTTTATTTTATTTTTTTTTTTGAAAGCCGTTGTCATGTTCTTCAAAACGAGATATCAAACTCTTAAATCGGTTATGTAGTTCCGAAGATATTTACAAAAAACTCATGTTAATAATCATAATCCAGTATCATAATTTTAAAACTTTCGAAATGTTGCATTCAAAAATCCGAGTTTTCGGTTTATTTACAAAATATTTACATCATTCGATAACACATATTCCGCGCTTACTAAGGTGCAACATTGTACAATAAGTTAAAAATCTATATTATATATATAAAAAAATGAATGTCTGTCTGTCTGTTTGTTTGTGCTTTATAGGAGGCCAAACCCTTGGACCGATCTTCCTGAAACTTTCACAGCATGTTACTATGACTTTGGAAGGAATAATAGGCTATATGAAGTTTTAATTGGATAAAGGGGCGTGGCACCGCACATATAACCCAAAAATTTAAATCGTTATATTTTGGGCATTTTTTGACCTACGTCGATGCTATTTGGTACATATGGTATTGGCATAATTGGGAATACGTACCAGGAGAAAAGTGGGTGGGACCACGCCCCTTTTTAGGAAAATTAAAAATCGTAATATAGTCTTAACTACTGGACCGATCGTCATTAAATTTTCACAATAGGATATTCCTACGAAATAATAAATTCTTGACTATATAAAGTTGTGAGTGGACAAAAGGGCGTGTCCTCGCTCATATAACCCAAAATTTAAAATCGTCATATCTTGGGCATTTTTTGACCAACGGCGGCAGTATTTGCTATAAATGGTATTGGCATGAATAGAAATACGTACCAAAAGGAAAGTGGGCGGAGCACGCCCCTTTGTTTGCGATATATTGGAGGCTGGACCTGTTAACCGATTTTAAATTTTCACAGCGTGCAGCTTTGACTCAGGAATACTTATTACATGATAATATTATTCGACCATGCACACTTCTGCACCTACTTTTTTACTACGTTTGTTAACGGCTTTACCTCAAATTTAAAATACATATTAATTATAATAGTGGGGTAGCCCCATTCTCTTTCTCCCACAACTGTCTGCAAAACAGCTGATTTTGTTATAAATGTTAATTAAAATAGAGAGTGGGGTAACCCCATTCTCATTCTCCCACAGCTGATTACGAAACAGCTGATTGTGTAAATAAAAAGGGGAGCATGAAGCAAGTTACATGCGGTTCAGTGCTCAATTTTAATTGGTTTACAACAAAAAAAGGGGAGAAGCATTGCAATAATTAAATTAAAATTAAATAAATAATTTTTTGTAAATATATAAATACTTTTAATTTTATTTTATAACGAGGGGGGTAGCGAAGCACACCGGGTTCAGCTCGTGAATAATAAAATAATAATTAAAAATTTGGAAATTCTTTATGAATTGCATTCTTTTTGAATAGCTGATTTGATCTTTTGAAAATTTGATGCATTATTCTGAATAACGAAAATGTGTAACTAGTCACTATTTTAAAATTAAATGTGAATTAAATTCATTCATAGAATGGATTCTAATGTCGTTATTCAGTTGTACATAAAATTTTGAATATGAATGCAAATTTTACAGCTTTGGCTACAAGCAGCATCTGTTGTGGAATTCCTGTTGTGTGGGCGTGCCTTTTTCATAGAAAATGACAGTTTTCATTAACTAACGATATCGAAAATCGTCGTTAACACGTTTTGGAATTCCACTACTGCACTATTTTCGTTTATCTGTAATGATTAGCCTAAAATATGACTTTTCTAATCCAATATATTTAAATGTATACTAACTTTTTCAGTTTTCTTAAGGATAATTAAGTTACAAAATCGTTTTTTCGAAACCAATAACAATATCATATCTTGAAATATTTAGAAAATCTTAGTACAATACATTTTTGAATATGACATCGTTATCTAAGGCTAAAAAAAAACGATTCCAAATTCAAAGTTTTGAATTTGGAAGCATTTGATTCCTTCACTTTTGTGTTTGAATACATGCTATAATGTGGTTCATAGCCCCTGATTGTTCATTTAATTGAGTGTCATTACATTATGTGATCAAAGCAAATCCTGGATATATACGAAATAAGGCTTATTCTCTTTTTTCACTCACTTGAAAAAACATTCAAAATATTTAAAATTATTAAGAATCGTTTTAATACATTTCAAAAAGTTTAAGAAAACAGTGTTAATTTAAACCCAAAATAGTACAAAAAAGTAAAAAAGTTTTTCTGCTAATCAAAATTGTATGAAGATAGAAGGAATACACGCTTTAATCGGCTTTCGCCGACGGTAGAACTGTTTCATTTGGACTACAACTGAATGCTGATGATGTAAAGTCGCCGCATCAAGCTGTTGGGCAGAAAGGATTTTTGTTCCATCCACCATCGTTATCGTTCTACTTAATTTCTATTGTGTTGGCCCAGTGCGTTAAGTAATCAAGTCATAAAGTATGTATCTTGACTTGAAACCGGCATTTTATCTTAAATGCCGGATCTTAAATATCCTTTATCTTAAATCTTAAATGATCAAGTAAACTATTATCTTCCCTTAGCAGTTCGAATCTTATTTTTTTTTTTTTTGCTTCTAGAACCCACATCTACTACAAGATCAGGAGTGTTCCACCACAAAACTGGACATTCAGAACAAGCATTGTTTCCTTACGCATTAGGTTTTGCAATAAGCGATGGCAAGTTGAATATATACATGAAAGAATTGTTCCATTCGAAGCGTTCCATTCGCTTCAAAATAATCCAGATTATTTTTTTTGCATGCAAAGCAAAAACAAAAATAATAATCCTATAACAAATAGGATTATTTTTGCTTTTCATATAAAATTGTGATATAGCCTTTAAAAAATTTGAAACACAGGTGCGTGCGGCATATATATTTTTATGAGCTGTCATTTCATTTTTTGAATTATTTGTTTGTTTGATACAATAACTATTAGGTAGCCATGACAGCTACTTTTTTTCTCACGAGCTGCAACAATCGAATGTTAAACAAAAGAAAACAAAACAAACCACGTGTGTCACACACATTGGACGCATTCAACGGAGCCAACAATTGCTCTTTAAATATTTATATAATAGCATAATATTAATAATTGAATTAAATAATTTACAATTATTCTGACGTTTAGAGTAAAACACATTCAGAGAAAAACATCGTTCATTAAGGTATCGCTACCATAACAGTTCACAACAGTTTTGAACGACACACATTCTCATGATACCTAATAGCTATTGTATCATGATTGCTTGTTTGAATTTTATTTTAACTGCAACGGTAGTGCTCTCTACGAGTCGTTTTTTTTTTTGCCGTTCCTTTGAGAAAATTTGTTATCGCGATTATATTAAGGCGAAAGGAACGCAGCTAATAAATTACAAAGAAATACAATTTATTTGTGTTTTTATTTTAGGTTTGTTTATATTTTCTTTGCCGATGTAACCCGTTCTAGTCACATATGTAATTGTTCTTAATTACATGAATAATCGAGTATGATATTTCTCGCATCTTTCTATCCCCCCATTTCTCTAACATTTTTGTTTACTTTTCTTAATAGATGTATTATTGGATTAGAAAATTTGTTACCATGTAACGGATGTTCAATGTAATTGGGGGAAAAGCATTTTTTAGCAGCGCGTGGATATCTTTTCAAAAAATTGCATTAAAACCATTGACCTACTTATAGAAAGTTTTTAACGTATTTGATACGTGATGTAATAGTAGTAAAAATAATATGAAAATAGAGAACATAAAGTATGACAATAAATAGAAAAATGAGAAAAAAGCGCTCTAAAAATGCAGTAAAAGTCAAGTTGGAAACACTTTAACCCCAAGTACTTGACAAGAGTCTGACAAGCACGTTGCAAAAAAGAAATGCTCAATGGAATACTTATTCCACAACCTTATTTCTATACTGGTCCTTACGACTCACTTCACATCTTGATTACTACACGCGCTAACAAGAGGGGAAGGCCAAGAATTGAATCCATTGTTTAATATTTTAGTAGCATAAAAGCTTCACGTACTTCCAGTTATAGCACAGCCCAAAGTCATGGCCAAGTATTTTTTTTCCACTAGCAACGCATGCTTTTACGACACGTACTCTGCTTGGCAGCTTAGGGTTAATTTGACTTAATTAAATTTGTTGTCGTATACTGCTGGGCAGCAAACACTTGATAACAAACACTGCGAGTAGCATGAAGAGATAAATGTGCCTGCCAAGGATGTGCAGAATTAAACGCAGATGTTCTGTGATTGATAAGGATACGCAGAAGGGAGCAGGAGTGCGCAAATAAATGACTTAATATATATATATATAAAAAGATACGCAAGAAGAATAAGAAGAAAAAGTTAGGAAAGGACGAGCATTTATTTAGAAAACAGACATAATTCAATAATATCAAATAATGGGACACCATGTCGTATGCGTAACGTTTAATTCAATTCTACTTTAAATAAACACAAGCAAAAGTTTGTCTTGAGAAAAGCATGCAACCCTTATTAAATACACTTACCTTCATAAAAACACTCACACATCTACGTTACTTTTATTTAAACTTTTGCATTGTTCTATTTTTTCAGGTTTTCTTGGTAGTTTTCTATCAAAAGGCCTCAAAACAAATCAGTTGGAGCTGAATACGGATGAGAAAACCTTGCGTCCAATTGCTCGTTTAAAGGAACCCCGAGATCTTTTCGCCCTGCCTAAGGACAAGGATCATGATTTCGCACAGCAGGCCCCCAGATGGCCGATAGAATGTCAGGTGAGTCATGTTTAAGGTTGTTTGTTGTTCTTGTTGTTTAAGAAAGTTTATGCGTCATTGTGTTTGAGTTACACCAGAAAAAAGGTCACTGATAAAAAGGGCAAAAATGTCAAATAAACAGAGGTTGTGATAGATATTGAAGAGTATGAAAAATAAAAATAAAAAAAATATAAGAAAAATACAAGCAAATTGATGTAAGTCTAATACAAAAAAGAGCAAGTTTGTTGAGATGTTTGAATAATGAGCTTGTATGTGTACAAGTATATACTTGTTTTGAGCTCAGCATGTGTGTATGTGTGTGTGTGCTTTGCTCATTTGACAGCAGATCGATTTGGTTTGGTATGCATTGAAAAAATAATGATTGATACTGTTCTATGGTTGATGTAATGGCTTTTCTATTTACTTTGCTAAGGGACTTTTTTTGCAAGGTTATTATTGCTGGTCACAGCATTAAAAAAATTATTAAATGTGCTACTTTGTTAAGAAATTAAATAAACGGAAGAAGGTTTGAGTAAACGACGTATTCAGGAATATAGATATAAAAGATACTGAATTTATAAGATGTTTTTGCTAAAATTTTAGAAACGATGAGTTATGATATTTTGCACTGTAGTTTTTTCCTCGTTATTGCAAGTTGTATACAAAAACTATATAACATTATTTTTAAAAAAAGTATTGAGTGACATAATATTTTTATTATTGGCTTTTAGCAGCGCTAAAAATGGCAAACAATTATGGTCGAAAAAGAAAGAAAATTCATTCAATCACCGCTCGGCTTGGACTGTCAATTCGTCTGAACAGCGGAAAATTTTCAAAGAGAAATTTTAAATTAAAGAAAAGATGCAAACGACTCAATCATTCATTAGTTTTATGATCTATTAAATTATTACATGCATTAAATTGCGATCAAGTACGTTTTTAAGAAGGCAACAACAACAACTCTGTAGCTGACTAGACAGTCTGTTTCGAAAATCGCTACATTTTCCTCTTCAGTAATCTTTGAGTGATTAAGCTGTGATCAATTCACTGCTTAAATTTTTATATGACTTCAAACATTTAGGAATTTATTCATTTGAATTATATGGCTACTAATCATATGACATTTTAAAGCAGTAGGCTATTTATAAAACTTTAGTAATCATTAACTTTACTAAATATGCAATTCAAAATACGTTTTGCTTTAAATTTTTGAATACGCGAAATAATTCTTTTAACATCTCGGAGGACACGGTTCAAATCCTAGTTTGGGCAAAAATTTTAATGATTTTAATTCATTTAAAAAATTTGTATTTTCAATAATGAATAATGAAATGAATTATGTTTTCACATAATAAAAAATTAACTAGAAATTTAAGATTTCAGCACAAAAACTTGAAAAATGTAGCTTCAAAGATTGACTGACGATGAAAAGAGCTAGTGCAAATATTTTGCAGAATTCATTTGAAATTTCAGACTTTGTTCCTTATATTCCCTTTTGTAAGACACCAGAAATAAAAGCACCAAAAGTAATAAACAATAGATAATAAAAAAAAACTCAACACACTCGTATCTCCACCCAAATTTGCGCGTAAAAATATCTTTTCCCTTATTAGCTTTGAACAAAAGTAACCTATTATTTTTAACAAGAATTTTTGTTTTATTATGGCCGTTGTCCGTTTTTCTAATTAATTTTAGTAACAAATTTTTTGTGGTCTTTTTCACTTTAGAATAGGTGTAATAAGTAAAAATAGCATCGCCTGTGTTAGAAATTCAACTATAGCAAAATCCATTTTTATTTTTATTGAAAAACGTATGGCAATGTTAAAAACACTAATTTGATTAATACTTTTGGCTAATACAATTTCACAATGAATTTTATGTACTCGCCCCACTTGGAAATCTATGTCCTTGTAATAAGAATCATTCATGAATAAACAATGAACAGAATGTGTTTTTTATCAATAAATTCTTGAAGATTAACCTTTCCTTAAAATTCGCTAAAAGATTACGAATTTTGTCGTCTTCTTAAGAATGCTGACCCTTTTCCGATGTCGGGTAGTAATCATCATACGATTCAGCCATTTCAAAAACTAAATAGATACTATAAGGAAGATTTTATATAATCCGAAATGATCGTAATTACTCTAGACGCACAACTGCATTCTAAGAGATAAATGGGGACGTTAAAACTATATAGAGAATTTTAACACAAAACTAAGTTTTATTAATAGTCTGGTATGAAAAAATAGATTTTTAGCCATAACTTTTGATTGGAAAGAAATATTGGGGTAATTTTTTCACATAAATTATTTTTAAGACTTGACTTTTTTGTAAAAAAACAACACTTTGGAAAAAATAAATTTCGCGAAAAAAAATCAAAGGGGGTACCCTTGTTGTTTTGATAACAAAAACAGTAAAATAATTTTTGCGCTTAGCTGGAAGAATTTTTGCAAATAAATGCTATGTCATATGAAAGGTAGTCAGATTTGCTATTTTTAATTGATTTTATTTTTACAACAACAACAATTTTTGAGTCATTTTTTGAGTAAAAAGTCAATATTTTTGACCTTTTTTGACATAATCATAAAACATATATACACTGACTTAACGGTACAGTTCAACCAATTTTTGTGAAGTGATTTT
Organism: Dichetophora obliterata; assembly: GCA_963920525.1. Lineage (NCBI taxonomy): Eukaryota > Metazoa > Arthropoda > Insecta > Diptera > Sciomyzidae > Dichetophora > Dichetophora obliterata. The sequence continues at coordinate 64,073,243 of OY986439.1, forward strand.
ATTGAACTTTTGAACAAAAAAAAAAAATTTGAATGAAATATATTAATGGACAGCGGAGATATTTGCATCGAAGACCAAACTTTGATTTTCATGTCGTTTTTTTCTCATTCTTAGGTAACGATGTTTTATGAAAAATTCGTTATACTGAAAATTTTTCCAATTTTGATGATATGTGAGTGTTTTTGATGTCAAAATATCAAAAAATTTGTAGAATTAAGTATACAAAAATCTCCGATTGTAAAAATTTTTATAATAACAAAATTACCGTTAGTTGGAAAATTTCAGAGGGGGCGTGGCAAAATCTAAGTATGTTACATTTTAATTTGGGATAAACTTAATATGTGTACCTAGTTTGAGCGAAATCCGTTGAGCCGTTTAGATTTGTATAAAGGCCAAACAAACAAACAGAAAATGAGTTTTATTACTATAGATTACACTCAAAAATATTTGTGTGTAAATATTACTAATAATTGCGTCTATTCTACGAATTTTATTCGTAGATTTCAGCCACGAATAGGATTCGTGGAATCGACGTATACTAGTACATATTATGACTATTTTATTCGTTTTCGTAAAAAAACAAATGTATACTGTACGAAAACATTTGTTGCATTTACGAAGGATCACAATATATTATAACGCAAAAACTTATTCTGTCTTAGTTGGGGGTTTGAACCTCGGCTTTTTAGCTTACGCACTCCACCAACAGTAGGCTACAGCCACTTTGCAATGATACAGTCCCTTACATTCTGTTGTTGTTCGACAAGCCAGCCAAAAAATTTTCCTTTGACCTGGGGTTTGTACCTCGGCTCTTTAGCTTACGAACCACGCACTCTACCAGTAGGCTACAGTCACTTAACAATCATACTGTTGCTTATGTTCTGTTGATGTTCGACAAACAAGGCTGAACGATTTCGGTTTTCAATTTTTTAAACTCAACTAATAATTCGTATATTCGACTAATAATTCGTACGGTCAGCCTACGAATGAATTGTTTCTAATTATATTATTTTTCATTCGTAAATAGTACGAAAGCATAAGTAAATACTACGAATGTAATGAAAGAAATTTCGAAGTTACTCGTACGAGAAATTTCCGAACATTATTATTTATATGTTCATAATCTTTAGTACAATGCACTAATACGAATTGATTTATTTTTGTTTACGAATATCATTAGTATATAAAACAAATATATTCGTAGATACTACATCAGGTATTGGAAAAATTTTACGAATGTATTCGTAAAGATATCACAATGCAAATGCTTCGTATATTGTACGAATATTTTGTTTACTTTAGAAACTTTACTAATAAATTTTTTGAGTGTAGGTATCACTGCAAAATGTAGTGCTAAAAACACGATGTACCTACGCAGACGAATAAAGTCAAAATGTTGTTTGAACTAGAGATAAGTGCGTACCGTACTTTTCCCGTGCTACGAAGTGACACGCATGAGCCTAAAAATATATTCGTACGTGCCCGTGCTTAAGAAAAGCAAAGCCGTGCGTGCTTTTCTGTGTTCGTGCAGTACAATTTTATTACTTTCACTTTAGCATCTATGTTTTTATTTCAACAAAATTCATATGTTATTTGAACAAAACGAATAAAAATAATAAAAACACGTTCTAGTGTTACAATAATTCCAATATTTTTAAGCCAATATTCATTAATAATTCCAATATTCATAGCTACTTTGCAAAGTTTTTAATCCTGCTTTTTCGTGCGTGTTCGTGCGTTTTCGTGCTTTGTATTGCAATTCCATGCGTTTTCGTGCAAGTACATAAAATAAATTTCGTGTTCGTGCGTGCTCGTGCAAATGGTTGTCGTTATCGTGCGTGCCCATCTCTTGCACGTTGCACGCGCCCATCTCTAGTTTGAGCAATGAAAAGAAAATAATAGGGGTATTCACGATTCAGTGCACTTGCCTGTGCAGTTGAGGACTTGAGGACTTGTTCAGTTGTGCAGTTAGGTTTTCGTGAACACACCACCATCACCATTTCAAAGCTGTAAACATTTTTTAATGCACACAAGTGCACAACTGCTCAAGTCTTCAAGTTGAAGGTAATAGTAGAAAAGCCCTTGTGCAGATTTTTGACGTACGTACAATTTGTTTTTGTAAAGTGCACAAGTCCTCAACTGCACAGGCAAGTGCACTGAATCGTGAATACCCCTAATGTGAGCACAATTAAGAAGTGAGCACAAATAAGATTTTGTTTCCGCTTACAGTTCTCCATTACAATATCATCACCGACAATTTTTTACAAGCGGGTTGCTACAGCAACGATGTTCAACAGAGCTGTGCTGCTATGCTTTTTTTTTGTTGTTTCTCATTGTCTCATTGGAAAAAAAAAATTTTTACATTCGCTTAGTTTCACCTATCTTACTGACAACATATTCGAATAAAAATTATATCCTACAAATCTACTCGATATTACCTTTCAATCGATATAAGATTTATGTGAATATGTTGACGTTAACACGGGTAAAATGGTAACACAATTTTTTGTTTGCTTATTAATATATAGATACTTGTTTTACCTACTCTTTTACTTGGTATTCTCCAAATCTGAAAATTTTCTACTGAACTTTCTTGCAAAGTGCAGGATTAAAGGCTATACTAAATTAGTACCACGTTAAATTCAAGTAAATTTATTTGATCGCTAGTACATCAAAAAAAACATACAAAATCAATTTCAAAAGCAATAAAAAGAGCTTAAACTCTTAAAAAAGCTTCGGCCAGTTCTTTTTTATTACAACTATGCTTTTTCTTTTCATGCATAACAAATAAACGCTGTAACGACAAATAACTCAATATTTGCGCTTGTAAATGCAGCAATTTTCTTAAAATGTATTTGTTTTTATTGCTGCACAACTTGTGATGGTAGCGACTACCACCTTGAGCAGGCAGCCTGACTGGCTGACTGACCTTTTCAAATGTAGGTCCAACTTACACACGCCTATCGTATAAAACAAAAAGGCGGCAAAGTGAGTGGCTATTCAATGTGTGAGGCTGAGTGTATGTGTGTGTGTGCGTTTGGGTTAGAAAAGAAAAAATCCCAAACCCTAACGCTGATCATGTATGAGTGTGTGTTTGTGTTATAGTAATAACAGTCAAAAGAAAATAAAAAACATCAGCTACACGTACATGAAATCTAGCAAGGATGCTCCGCAATAACCTACACTTATTTATGTGTGGGGACTGCAAAGGAGTCAAGCTATGCTTGATTGTTCTTGAGTAAAGTATTAAAATATTTTGTGTTTCGTAAAATTTTAATAACATTTTAAATGCATTATAATCAGCATAATTTTCGAAATAGTAGCGTTAAAAAAAAGAGTAAAAAATGAATTTATGAAAATAAGCAAAGCTTAAATGCTAAGTAATGCGAGCAAAGATTACAAAAACTAATGCCGCCAAATAGCGAAAAAGTTAAAGTAAGCTTTAGTAATGTAGTTGCTGCTCTAGTGGTTGCTTATAAATAGCAGCTTTTGTTTGTTGAAATGTCCTTAGAGAATATGCAGTAGCAACCGCACTAACAGCCACTTCCTTGTCCACAATTAAGCTCGCTGACTAGGCGTTGAACTGAAAGCGCGACCAAGCAAGGAATGGATGGCCGGACTGGTTGCGCTGCTGCTTTTGCTTTTAGTTCAGGATCTTCTCGAACGTGTTAGTGTGATTGCTTCACTACAAAAAACAAATACATACACAAACAGCTACACCCCAACAGTTTGGCTGGTATGTTGTTGCTGTCGTTGTTGTTGCTCGACACTTGTTTAGTGGTCGACAGAAAAGAGTCTAACCGAGTGTGGAAAAACACTTTAAGAGGTCCAGCTCTAGCACCATTTCGGGTTTATTTGCTGGCTGCTAGTTGTTCACGTTGCATTTAGCATGCATGCCCAGCTACATTTGCACACATATAAGCATGGCCGTTACATGTGTTTGTATGTAAATGACTATTTTTAGTGCTTGTATTAAAAAATAATACGATTAAAATATTGTTCAACTGCATTGAATATAAGCTGCTCATAAATTAAACACAACCTGCTGTATACACACACAAACAAACACACACAGTAACACACATTGTCGCATATAACTTGTGCTAATATAAATAATGAATACTAGAAAGGATTAAATAATGGACTTTCACTTAAATGGCCCGTGAGGGAAAATAAAGCTTTAGTAATTTAATCGCTAAACACAATGGAGCGTGTTGTTAAAAAGTTTTTTTGAGACACAAGAGTCTTATCAATCTGTCCATAGTTGGTGCATTTAAAAATAGATCAGCTTGAATGTACTTAGTAAAAAAACAAGAAACAATTTTGAATATAAGAAATTGATTGTATAGGTTTTGAACATCGATGTTTATTAAATCAAGATAAATCACTTTTTATAAAATGCATTTTATAAATTGCTTAAAAATAAAACAAAAATATATCGCAACATCTAACGTTCCCCAATATTTGCATGCTTATGGATCGTTTCACATGACGCGAATTGGGGTAGTTTTGATTATTTAAAGGCTGCACATTAGAATGTAGCAGAAAAAATATGGAACCGAACACTATCGAATCCGAAGAATTTCTGGAAGGCAATTTCAAAACAAATTTTTTTTTAGCCATTCTAAGTTTTTCGTTATATTTTTGACATTTACACGGTTAGAAATCTTAAAATAAATTCTAAAACTTTCAGACTTAAATATATGACCACACCAAAATTGTATTAAAATCTAATACTGGCCAAATATTAAAATTAATTTTACGGTGCATGAATCGGGCACTTTCTTTTGCAAGCAAGCTTGCGGCATAAAATTTCAGCATAGTTCACGCTATGTTTAACACTAAATTTAACAATTTGTTTAATCCTTCGGCCCATTTTCAAGAAATTCTTGTACTTGAAACTCAAGTACATGTTAATGCAGATTCGGTTAGAAAAACTTTTTCCTTTATGCTTTAGCAGCTTTATGTCTTCAAATGCCAGCTGATAAACAATTACCTGGGAAATAATTAAATAATTTCGTTGAAAAGTTTAACCCTCAAAATCTAACCCTTAGGATCCAAATTGACCCCATCATTTTAAAAAAACGGTGTTTCGTATTAAAGCTTTATTTAAACAAAAATTAGGTTTCTTGAAGTAATATTATTTCCCGAATCTAATGAGCATGACGAACGTTTTTATCTGGTGGCAGCGAGACCCGAGCACTGGTATAGTGGTAAAAAACTAGATGCACTGTTAGGAGACATTTGTGGGAACTTACAAGAAGAAGCAAAGAAAAAATTTAAAAATAAAAATATGAAAATACTTTGTTGTAATACTTTTAGTGTCATTTTGGGGAGCCATAAAATTGGTTAATTTGAGTTAATTTGTACTTTAACGAAACCTCTTTTATTTTAGGGATATACTATTGCTTAAAAAAAAGTTAATGATGAAAAGTTAATGATGGCATATTTTAATTACAATATTTATTTTTTTTTTTTGTTTGGCATTAAGCTCATATATAATTCTAAAATATATATTTTTGTAGAGCTTAATTTTTTGTTAAACATATTAACCGCGGCTCTCAAACGCATCGTACGAATTTTTTTTAATTTTATGTGCTTTCTTATATTGATAAGAGGAACGAACTACCACATCAAATTTCAATTTTGTATCCTTCACCGTAATCGAGATATGAGATGGGTATAAAAATACCCATACTTTTATATCATTTTATATCAGGCATTTTCTATCAATAGCATGTATAGTTGGCTAATTTTTTTTAATATATAAAATTTGCTTGCCAATGATAATAAGACAAATTTCTGATATTTAAATTTAATCACTTTTGACTTTGAAAATGAAGTAGTCAACGTAAAAATTTCTTAATACACTCCAAAAAAAATTTATAGCTTTATGTTTTTTTAAAGCAAGAAACAAAAAATTAGAAACTTTGCTGTTACAAAATCTGAAATATGATCAATTCTGCAGAAGGATTTTTATGGCTAAAAAAATGCCCAACCGCAGTTAATGGGTTAAATAAAGCTTTAATACGAAACACCGTTTTGTTTAATTATGAGGTGAATTAGTACCCTAAGGGTTAGGTTTTGAGGGTTAAACTGTTTTAAGGAATTGTTTGCCAGTTAAGGGTTAATGTTTCACTTGAAGGCGCTAAAGCTAATAAAAAACAATTTTTTTCTACATGTTTGGATAAATCTCTGCAAGCATTTTCAATCTCCTCACAGTCGCCAGAAAATCGCTTGGAAGATGAGACAATCGCCGGCGAGCACATTTGAGAGTAATCCAGGTATCGCCGACTGTAAGCATCTGAGTCCATAAAAGCGAATCGCCTGGAAGATTTACAAACGAATCGCCGAAAGGGTTCGATTCGCTGGGAAGTGTCGCTTATGAATAGCTGAGAGGGGTTAAAGCGATTCGCTGGGAAAAGTATCAAATGAATCGCCAAGAGAAGTCCTTAGCTATTTGCGGGAATAGTCGCACACGAATCGGCAAAAGGGTTCTTAAGCGATTCGTGTCAAGAGTGACAAACGAATTGTCTTGTCTTGTTTTTATTTCAGAATTTTTTAATAATTCTGTTTTCAGAGCCTGCTTTATATTCCAGCGATGGGTTTTGAAAATTTTCAAAAAAGCCATCTTCCAACGATCGCCGGAATAAACGAAGGAAAATTTTGAAGATTTTTCCCGAACCGCACATTCATCGCTTAGGCGATTGAAAAGCGATCCAGCTTCCAACGATCACCGGAATCAGTGAAGGAAGATTTTGAAAATTATTCTTGAATCACGTACTCGTCGCTTGGGCGATCGAAAATTATCCATTTTCCGACGATCCACATAGGGGTATTTCATCGATTTAAGCGGTCAAAATTAATTTATTGGGTAAGCAGTTTCTAATCATGTATGTGTTTCGATTTTTGTTATCCTTAACCCCAATTCTTTTTTGGGTGAACATACAAATTTTTTTTGTTGCAAAAATGTTATTTGGTGATGTTTCTTTACTGATTTTTTTGTATCCTTAACCCTGTGCGATCAATGGGTCATTCATGACCCACCTATATTTTCCTCAAGTAGGTCTTCAACGGATTTTTTTAAATAGCAGAAGTGATGTTTGTTTTCTGAGTTTTTAATTGTTTAACCCTCTATTAGTCTTGGGTCATAAATGACCAAAATGTTATTTGAAGATCTAGGTGGCCAAAATTGTTTTACCACGATAATCGATCCCAAAGGTATTTCAATGTTTATTTTGGCAATAAAACGTGTATTTTAATACTTACCTGACTTTATTTACCAATTAAAATCGAAATCTGAAGTCAAAACCAAATATTGTAACAAAAATATTTAAAGCTTTTATAAAAATTTGTATTATTATGTAAAAAAGCAATTCCATTATTAAGTGTTTGAATTCTGCTCTTAATTTTACACGCGCGATATCAAATGACGGTATTATAGTAAACTTACCTGCTTCTTGAGAATCCATAGCTAAGTATTTAACGGTTCATACAGATAAAAAAGAATCATAAAGTTTCAACTATTTTAACGGTACTCAGGCTTGTGCGATGGGCTTGGAAAGTGATAATATTCTTCTTTGGATATTCACTTTTGTGTTGCAAAGGTTTTTTAACCCGGCAGAAATTTGTAAAACCGACTTTTGGCTGGCCAGATTTCCAAGATACCCCTCTGTGCGAACGCCGGAATGAGCGAAGGAAGATTTTGTAAATTTTTCTTAAAATCGCGCATTCATCGCTTAGGCAATCGAAAAGCGATCTATCTTCCAACGACCGCAGGAATGAGCGAAGGAATTTTTAAGATTTTTCTTGGCTCACGACTTCATCGCTTGAGTAATCGAAAATAACTTTTAAGCAAATCGCAAGTGCTTCGCAAAATTAACTTTTCTTCCAATCGTCTTCCAAATGTTTGCGGGAAGATACTAGTCTATAAATTTCGGATTTGCAGCATTGTTGTAGTATGCCATTCTGGTATGAGTACTTGTAGGGTGAGAAGCTATTTATCGTCCACAAGATTTCTTTCTTCGTGGTAATAAGAAAAATAAACCTCATATAAATTCTTTTTAGCATCTCTTTGCTTCAGGATTTACTTCAGCCTTTGTACAGCTTTAGAAGTGTGCGTGTGTTAAACAGGTGTTTTAGCGACTCGATTTATGTATAGAAAGTATATTACTCACCACTTATAATATATATATATATATATTAGGGCGCGTCAATTTGTATGGACGAATTTTTTGGAGGTCTGGCTCAGCGAAATTCGTAAAATACATGTAATTTCAAGACTTTTTCTCCACTACAGCATATACAAATTCTGAAAAAAAGCTGTGCGGACTTTCGTAAATAGATTTTGTTCTCAATTATAAAATATGAATGTATGAATGTATGTGTATGAATCTATTTACGAAAGTCCGCACAGCTTTTTTTCAGAATTTGTATATGCTGTAGTGGAGAAAAAGTCTTGAAATTACATGTATTTTACGAATTTCGCTGAGCCAGAATTTGACCCGCCCTAATATATATCTATATATATAAAATGGAATGTGTGTTTGTTTATTTGTTTATTACTCATTTCAATAATTCATTTTCGTTATTCAATGAATCAATTTAATTATTCTTGTGAATGCTATTCACAAAGAATGCAATTTACACAGAATTTTCAATTATTCCTTTAATGAATAATATTAGTTTTATATTCATTATTCAAAATTAATTTTTTATTTATATATAAATATATATATATATATATCTATATATATAAAATGGAATGTGTGTTTGTTTATTTGTTTATTACTCATTTCAATAATTCATTTTCGTTATTCAATGAATCAATTTAATTATTCTTGTGAATGCTATTCACAAAGAATGCAATTTACACAGAATTTTCAATTATTCCTTTAATGAATAATATTAGTTTTATATTCATTATTCAAAATTAATTTTTTATTTATATATAAATATATATATATATCTATATATATAAAATGGAATGTGTGTTTGTTTATTTGTTTATTACTCATTTCAATAATTCATTTTCGTTATTCAATGAATCAATTTAATTATTCTTGTGAATGCTTTTCACAAAGAATGCAATTTACACAGAATTTTCAATTATTCCTTTAATGAATAATATTAGTTTTATATTCATTATTCAAAATTAATTTTTTATTTATTAATCATTTGTTTTTTTAGTAATTTTTATTCATTGTTAATTTTTAGTTCAATTTGCATAAGAAATGGCATTGCTCATTTTTATTTATTATAAAGTTTTTTCCATAATTAATTTTTTCATTATTTATTTGTTTTTCACTTATTCCTTTAAAATAAAAACAATGAAAAATTTTTGTTACTCGCATTCAAAAGTGAATGAAAAATTTTTTTATTTCCATTTAAAAGTGAATTAAAAGACTTTTATTCATTTAAACAAAAATGACTAACAAATGAATTAAGAATACAGAACTAATAAAAAATAATAGTAAATTATAATAAATAATAAATAAAAACTTAATAATAAATAAAAAAAGGAATAATAAATAACAAATTAATTATCTGTATATATAAAACAGGATGAGTGTATGTATGTAATGTATGGACTCCAAAACGGCTGGGCCGATTTTGATGAAATTTTAAGGGAATCTTGTGAAGTCTGATTTTTTATTTTCGGTGTGTGGGCGGAGGGGCGTGGCAAAATCCAATTTTCATATTGTACCACCAATGATATATACATATATTTATTTTTTTTGCTTTTTTATTTTATTTTATTTTTTTTAAAGCCGTTCTCATGTTCTTCAAAACGAGATATCAAACTCTTAAATCGGTTATGTAGTTCCGAAGATATTTACAAAAAACCTATGTTAATAATCATAATCCAATATCATAATTTTAAAACTTTCGAAATGTTGCATTCAAAAATCCAAGTTTTCGGTTTATTTACAAAATATTAACATCATTCGATAACACATATTCCGCGCTTACTAAGGTGCAACATTGTACAATAAGTTAAAAATCTATATATATATAAAAATGAATGTCTGTCTGTCTGTTTGTTTGTGCTTTATAGGAGGCCAAACCCTTGGACCGATCTTCCTGAAACTTTCACAGCATTTTACTATGACTCTGGAAAGAATAATAGGCTATATGAAGTTTTTATTGGACAAAGGGGCGTGGCACTTCCCATATAACCCAAAAATGTAAATCGCCACATTTTGGGCATTTTTTGACTTACGTTGATGCTATTTGGTACATATATTGGCATAATTAGGAATACGTACCAGGAGAAAAGTGGGTGGGACCACGCCCCTTTTTAGGAAAATTGAAAATCGCAATATAGTCTTAACTACTGGACCTATCGTCATTAAATTTTCACAATAGGATATTCCTACGAAATAATAAATTCTTGACTATATAAAGTTGTGAGTGGACGAAGGGGCGTGGCCCATATAACCCAAAATTTAAAATCGTCATATCTTGGGCATTTTTCGACCAACGGCGGCAGTATTTGCTATAAATGGTATTGGCATGAATAGAAATACGTACCAAAAGAAAAGTGGGCGGAGAACGCCCCTTTGTTTGCTATATATTGGAGGCTGGATCTGATAACCGATCTTAAATTTTCACAGCGTTCAGCTTTGACTCAGGAATACTTATTACATGATAATATTTTTCGACCATGCACACTTCTGCACCTACTTTTTTACTACGTTTATTAACGGCTTTACCACAAATTTAAAATACATATTAATTAAAATAGTGGGGTAGCCCCATTCTCTTTCTTCCACCACTGTCTTCAAAACAGCTGATTTTATAATACGTGTTAATTAAAATAGAGAGTGGGGTAACCCCATTCTCATTCTCCCACAACTGACTGCGAAACAGCTGATTGCGTAATTGCTGCTTTTTGATTGGTCTAAAAATAAAAAGGGGAGCATGAAGCAAATTACATGCGATTCAGTGCTGAATTCTAATTGGTTTACAACAAAAAAAGAGGCGAATCATTGCAATAATTAAATTAAATAAATAAATTTTTGTAAATATATAAATACTTTTAATTTTATTTTATACTAGGGGGTAGCGAAGCACACCAGGTTCAGCTAGTATATATATATAACTTATAATATATAACTTATAATTTTTTAATTTTTCGTTAATCAGCATTTCTGTATTTGAAAAACAACCAGACTGCTCCACTGTGCAATATATATATATACAAACTTATAAAATATAACTTATAATTTTTTTATTTTTTCGTTAATCAGCATTTCTGTATTTGAAAAACAACAAGACTGCTCCACTGTGCAATATATATATACAAACTTTAATTATTTTATGTGCACCGATAGCATGCCTTGTAAATTATCACTTTTCCCAATGCGAAACCTTAATGGGCCTAAAACCAAAGCCAACAAAAAACAATTCAATTTTATTGCAGGACATTAAGTATGTTTATCTGCTATGTTGTAAATAACGCAAAACCTAAAGATTTGAACACTTTATTATACGCAGCTAAACAACAGCAGATGTGACGGTTCTGCTGTAGCAAAAATTGAAGTATGTCAGCAAACGTGGTCAAAACACTTTAGTGTAGAAACTAATAGAGTAGAGTAGAGGAGCTGGAACAAACATGAAAAGTGCTTAGACTCTCAAACATTAACTGTTGAATGAAAATACAATAAAAGTAAAGCAATAAAAAATTGTAGCAAAATTTAAGACAGACATTAAGGATAACATGCCACATTGACATATGCTAAGATATTCACATGATATTACATATTTACCATACTACGAATTTATCGTTGTAAGGGAAGGCATAAATATAATTTTAAAAAGAACGAAGGGACAGTTTTATCTGGTTTCTTTACCAGAAAAGAAGCAAATTCAAAAGAGTTAAACATAGAAGAAGTTATAATATTTAAATTAATCAAATTATACAAATTGTTATGTGTCTTGGGCCTTAATTTTATTTAATGCAACTTACTTTTTCTGCAAGATGAATTATACAGTCTGAGACTTGTCGGTTGCAAGCCACCTACAGAATTATAAGATGAAAATTGTAGAGATTCAAAATAACATTTTTTTTCCTCCAACTAAGTCGTAGTGGCATCGACATCGCATCGTTGACATCGACAATCTAATTACAACTGCAAGAGTTTCAGCTACTCTTCGCACAACCTTAATAGTGAATGATCCAAAGGACGCATTTTGGGTGCAATTTTATTCAATACTTTATGGTAGCATTAACTTCACAACACTTAAATAAAAAACATAACCACCGCTCGAATAAAAAGTGATTTTTAATTTAGAACATTTATTGAAAAGCTCTTATTCAAACCAATAGATATTTAAGATGCATTTTACATTTCAAACACGAACAGAAAATTAAAAATATTTTAAATATGAGTATCAATGATAATGAAAATATTAAGGCTAATGTTAATCTCAATGTCAATGTTATTGTTATGTTAATGTTAATGTTAGTATATAATAGAAAACAAAGTTATGGTTAAAAAACAGTAAGTTCAATCATGTGTCTGTATCAATTTCAATATATTTTTCACCATTTGTGTTTAATTTTTGATAACAGCTGTAAAACTAAGGACTTATGAATGAACGGTAGCATACTCAACAAAATTTTTTTATCTGATGACAACTCCAAGTGAGCTGATTAACATTTGTTTAATGGAAGGGATCTTTTATAACAGCGTGCACTGATGTCTAGTTCTTTAAAGCACACCTCTGATATAAAAGATAGTTTGTACTGTAATACATAAGGTTTCAATTTTTCATAGCGCATTCAACGTATTAGTTTCCACTCAAACTTTTGAAAAACTAAACTAAAAATGAAAACTAAGATTAAGACAAGAAAAATTATAGCTGGGTATGACCCACAATCAGAAACTTGTGATCGATGATTTTGATATTTAGATGATCTTTCACAACCTTTACGAACATCGCACTAAGATAAGAATTTCAGTTTTGTTCAGGCCATGAATAGCTGTAGAAAACACTTGTTTGATTGTGTCTTTAAAGTTCATGACATTTATAAATGCAAGAGCCATTTATATATCAATCAGCATTCTTAGTCTCTTAGTCGTGCATGACCTTTTTCAAAATGACGTTACATATTTTATTCTTTTGACTCTATTAACTAATGTGAAATTATGTTCTTTTGTCAAATGTGATGAATAAAAAATCTGTGATATGTTGATTTGTTGAAAAATCTGTGATATTTGAGAAGTTAGTAACTTTTTATCTATAAATCCTAAAAGTTGCTCGATAAGACAGAAATATCCGTTCTCAGAAGATGTATTTATAACAAAAATCCTGGGAAATTTGTCTTTCTCGAGATAAGTTGTTTTGTCAAAAGTGCACAGAATCTTAATATCAATGTTTATGTTTATGTTTATGTTTATGTTTATGTTTATGTTTATGTTTATGTTTATGTTTATGTTTATGTTTATGTTTATGTTTATGTTTATGTTTATGTTTATGTTTATGTTTATGTTTATGTTAATGTTAATGTTAATGTTAATGTTAATGTTAATGTTAATGTTAATGTTAATGTTAATGTTAATGTTAATGTTAATGTTAATGTTAATGTTAATGTTAATGTTAATGTTAATGTTAATGTTAATGTTAATGTTAATGTTAATGTTAATGTTAATGTTAATGATAATGATAATGATAATGATAATATTGATGATAATGTTGATGTTAATGTTAATATTTATGTTTATGTTTATGTTTATGTTAATATTAATATTAATGTTAATATTAATGTTGGTGATAATGTTAGTGTTAGTGTTAATGTTAATGTTAGTGTTAATGTTAGTGTTAATGTTAATGTTAATGTTAATATTCATGTTAATGTTAATGTTAAAGTTAATGTTAATGTTAATTTTAAAGTTAATTTTAAGGTTAATGTTAATTTTAATGTTAATATATCTTAATATGTTAATATATTGGGGGTTGGAATTAGTTTTAAAGGTTTTCTAAGAGATGGCGTAACTATCAATAGATCGCATCGGGCACACCTGTGACTATATTCATTTCAAAGCACATTGTCTAAGCTTCAGTTTTTAGTATGTGTCATTCCACTGAAGTGTAAACAACATATATTTTTTTCTCTGTGAACATGTCGACTTTCGTTCCAAAACGCAATTTGCGGGAAGGTTTACTTTTGTGCTTCCATTTGAAGAAAAAAGCGGTTGAAGCACAACGCACGCTTACTGAGGCTTACGGGGACTATGCTCCATCGATTTCTACTTGTGAGTACTGGTTCCGTCGGATTAAAAGTGGTGATTTTGATACGGAAGACAAAGAGCGTCCGGGCCAGCCGAAAAAGTTTGAAGATGAGGAATTGGAGGCTTTGCTCGATGAAGACTCGTGTCAAACCCTTCAAGAATTGTCAGAATCATTGAGAGTCGACTTATCAACGGTCGGCAAACGCTTGAAGGCCACGGGAATGATTCAAAAGCAAGGAAATTGGGTGCCGTACCAGTTGAAGCCTTGAGACGTTGAACGGCGATTTTGCATGTGCGAACAACTGCTTCAACGGCATAAAAGGAAGAGTTTTTTGCATCGTATTGTCACTGGCGATGAAAAGTGGATCCATTACGATAATCCTAAGCGAAAAAATCGTGGGGACCACCCGGCCATGCATCAACATCGAAGGCCAAGCCGAATATTCATGGCGCCAAGCTTATGCTGTGTATTTGGTGGGATCAGAAGGGTGTCGTGTACTATGAGCTGCTAAAACCTAACGAAACCATCACTGGGGAACGCTACCAACAACAATTGATGCAATTGAGCCGAGCATTAAAGGTTAAACGGCCGGAATATGCCAAAAGACACGACAAAGTAGTTTTTCAACATGACAACGCACGGCCACATGTTGCAAGAACCGTCAAGGAAACGTTGGAGGCGCTGAATTGGGATGTGCTACCCCACCCGCCTTATAGCCCAGACATAGCCCCTTCCGACTACCACCTATTCAGATCGATGACGCATGGCTTGGCTGAGCAGCGCTTCACTTCTTACGAGGATACCAAAAAATGGGTCGATTCGTGGATTGCCTCAAAAGGCGAATCGTTCTTCCGGCGCGGAATCCATATGCTGCCAGAAAGATGGGAAAATGTTGTAGCTAACGATGGACAATACTTTGAATAATATACATTGTACCGTTGTTTCTAAATAAATGGTCAAAAACCGAAAAAAAACCTTTAAAATTAATTCCAACCCCCAATATATTAAAATATCTAATATATAAAATCAATTGTTTGTCCTTCTGTATGTCTGTCTGTTCCGTGTAGGTTTGCGCACCGTTATATGATAGAGCTGAAATTTTGACACCGAGTACGTTTTATAGGAAGGAAGATCATAGAGGATGTGAAAAAGTGGTCGCAAGTCAATGGGCGTGGCACTACACAATAACTTCTAAGCGCATGAACCGATTTCAATGAAATTTGGTATGAAGGTTCAATTGCACCCGAAATAAAACATCGGCAAAAAAAATTCCAAAGATTTCTGCAAGAGGGCGCTTTAAGTAGTGCATTTTTAAGACTCAATAATTCCTAAACGACTTGACCGATTTTGCTAAAATATTGTATGTGAAATAACCTGTCCCTGCAACAGAATTGAGGGAAAAAAACAAAACCTGAACATAAACCGAAGACCAACGACAAAAAACGAAACAGGCTTAGGGCAAAAACTTAAAACGATAATTAAGCATTTAAATTTTTCTCTAAGGTTCAACAGTTTTTTATTAAATTGATCAAAGTTGGCATACGAAACTTAAAACGAAAATTTAGCATTTAAAATTTTCTCTAAGGTTCAACATTTTTTTTACGAAATTGATCAAAGTTGCCGTAAGAAAAATCGTACGAGTTTAGAAAATGGTTTCATCCAATCATTCATTTAATAATTTTTTATTTTCGTGGCATAGTGAACCAGTAAAACAGTGAAATTGCAGTGACATAGTAAAATAGTACAACAGTGAAATTGCATCTCGTGCTATCAATAGAACCAAAAAAGGTAGCCATCGCTTAATTTAATAAGTCCATTGCAAATTATTTTAAAAAATATGGAAACCTATTAAATAGTGCCAAACAAAACTTAAATACAATTACATAGATTACAAATATTTTTTCCACCATCACAAATTTTGCAACAGGGCATTTCACGTAAAAGAGATAAATGAGATAAATTTTGATTTTTCATTAATTATTTAAAATTTGGTAAATGTCTATACTTTACTTTTACTTTTAACCCATATTATGGTGGGTAAATTTTTCTCACTTTGGATTGTTTTATCTATGTATAAACCACTTTTATCTGTGTATATCGTTGAGATATTTCAATGATATTAAGTTGGTTCTTAAGATAGTCTAATGTGGAGAAAGTGCGAAAAAGCTGTAGTAGCTGAACTCTATTGTTATTGCAATCTGTGAAAAAATATTTGAAAAATTCCCCCGAAAATCCTTTTTTGTATATGACAACTAATGTTTCATACAGAGTTGCTAGGGAGTAAAATGTTGATTATGTTTCCAATACTGTTTTTGGCCATTCTGTCAACTGTGACAGAAACCTGGCGCGTGTCCTCTTAGAATGCTTGGAGAAAAGTAATTTTTTATATATAAATAAAGCGAAAAGGTATGTTGGCTTTTATGTATTTCTTCTTTGATCAGATTCAAGTCGCATGTCCCAGTAGTCATGCAAAAATAAATAAAAGCTGTTTTCCTAACCTGTAACACGACTTTATAAATTCAATATATCCTAAAACATGTGGTGTACTATTTAAACTCATTTTAATAGTTAAAGCGATAATATTATTCTTTTGAGACTGTTTTAAAATGTGTCCCAGTAGTCACGGTTATCAGCCTGATTTTATTTCAATGCCGATAAATAAATTTAAATAAATTTAAATAAATAGCTGAATTTATTTTTCTTGCCTATAATGAAATAGTTAAAGCTTATTTATGTCTAACTTGAATGTAATGGCTGTAAAAATCCGTACTAAAAGAGACACCACTTTTTTTAATTCCAAGGAGATAAATGTATTAATTATGCCCTTTGACTCAAGAGACAGAGAACAGGAACTGAATGTTGAACCTAAAGATATGGTTGGACCAAATATAAACGCAAAAGCCAATTCAGGAACTGCAAGTTACTCTCAAGGCGTTTTATGTAAAGAAGATCTCAAAATGAAAAAGAGGAAGACGAAGTAAATTCTTTTTAAGATCAACTTTGGGCAATGAGCAGAAGTTTTTGCCACATAGGAGACAGATGTGTCTTATCTATAGTAATAAAACTCATTTTCTGTTTGTTTGTTTGTTTATTTGGCCTTTATACAAATCTAAACGGCTCAACGGATTTTGCTTAAACTAGGTACACATATTAAGTTTATCCCAACTTAAAATGTTACATACTTAGTTTTTGCCACGCCCCCTCTGAAATTTTTCAACTAACGGTAATATTGTTATTATAAAACTTTTTACGATCGGAGATTTATGTATATTTAATTTTAAAAAATTTTTGTTATTTTGACATCAAAAACACTCACATATCTTTAAAATTGGAGAAATTTTCAGTACAACGATTTTTTCATAAAACATCGTTACCTAAGAATGAGAAAAAAACGACATGAAAATCAAAGTTTGGTCTTTCGATGCAAATATCTCCGCTGTCCATTAATATATTTAATTCAAATTTTTTTTGTTAAAAAGTTCAATAAAATCACTTCACCAAAATAGGTTGAACTGTATCGTTAAGTCAGTGTATATATGTTTTATCAGTATGCCAAAAAAGGTCCAAAATATTGACTTTTTACTCAAAAAATGACTCAAAAATTGTTGTTGTTGTAAAAATTAAATCAATTAAAAACAGCAAATCTGACTACCTTTCATATGACTCAGCATTTATTTGCAAAAATTCTTCCAGCTAAGCGCAAAAATTATTTTACTGTTTTCGTCATCAAAACAACAAGGGTACTACCCCCTTTGATTTTTTTCGCGAAATTTATTTTTTCCAAAATGTTGTTTTTATATTTTTTCCAAAAAAGTCAAGTCGCAAAAATAATTTCTGTGAAAAAATTACCCCAATATCTCTTTCCAATCAAAAGTTATGGCTAAAAATCTATTTTTTTCACACCAGACTATTAATAAAAAAACTCAGTTTTGTGTTAGAATTCTCTATACAGTTTGAACGTCCCCATTTATCTCTAAGAATGCAGTTGTGTGTCTAAAGTAATTACGATTATTTTGGATTATGTAAATCTTCTTTATAGTGATCTACTTATTTTTTTTACTTTTAAAAAGTAAAATAATGCAGTACTGCCAGTTTTTTCAGTCGCAGCGTCATCTAGCGTCATAAACACTTAAAAACATAGAATTGGATCAATTTAAATGTCTAGCTCACTTACTGGACTTTTTGTTGTTTTTGATTTGCTTGCAAATGCTATTACATGATCCTGATCTCCTATGAAAAAACGCAGCTAATAGAAATTTTACTAGGTACAATCATTTTTAGCACAACGAATTTTCATAAAACATTGATAGCTAATAATGAGAAAAAAATTATATGAAAATCAAAGTTTTTACTTTTAATACCAATAACTCCGCTGTTTTTAATATATTTCATTAAAATTTTTTTTGTTAAAAAGTTCAATATGTTTTTTAATATTAATCTTTGTTTGGACGTTGAAATGTCCATATCTCAAGGACGCATTGAGTCCCACCATAATTTTTATTTTGTTGAAAAGGTAATTGTGATTGCTTTAAGATTAAGTATATATAAACTTTACTTTTAATTCTTTTTAATTTTTAAGATATGTTTTTCGTACGCCTTCTTTGAATTCAATTAGCTCACCGCAAGAGATGGAACCACCAACAACAAAAATTTTTCTCAACTTTTTTGGATTAATGTTCCTTCATTTACCTTTCTAACGGTAGATAAATAAAATTAAATAAAATTAAATAAAATAAAATTAAAATAAAATTCAACATGTTTTTCACTATTTCCGGTTTTAAAAAACATTTAATCGGGAAGTGTATGTTAAAATGTTTATATAAGTATCCGGGTATATCAGCTAGTGTGCTTTTATAAAACTGTTAAGAGGTAAAATTTTACCAATTTGCAGAAAAAGTCAAAATTTTTTTAAATAATCAAGTTAGAGGTACATTTTTTTTAGCTTCCGATTGATTTTTAATATTTAAAAAAATATACAAATAACAACATTAATTAGGTTTAAAACAATAAAAACGTATTAAAAGAACTCATTATTGGAACATATTTTTTAAATTATCCCGAAAGTCACCTGTACCAGTAGTAACAATTAGTAGTGCTTTTTCTACTTTTTTGCAAAGTAGTAGCAAATTAATTCTTTATAGAAGTGAAAACGTATGTTTTAAAGCACAACAGATACTGACTTGAATATTTACATGATTTGGATAAAATTCTTCTTTGAGTGTTCAAAGTTAGATGAGTGGGATTTTCCAGTGTCCCAGTAGTCACATTCATTCAAATAATAGAAACACAAAATATAGATGGGGCATTCCACGGGAAATGGGAAATGAGTTATTTTCTTAAATTGATATGATTATAGAAAATGTATTCTTAACGCAATGTATAATAGTAAAATTTTCATGATCTGTAAAAATTATTTAAAAAAAAACAATATTAAGTATTTTTTCCACTATGACAAGTTGTTTATTTTGAACAAGTCGTACGATTTTCACCAGTCACAAAACGATGTTTCACCAGTCAAAATTTCTACTTTCTATATTTTCTTTCAAAAACCAAACTTTGCACATTTTTAGTTTCTGTTGAAGTCTATTTAATCATTGCATAGTGTAGTAAAAGACATCTGGCTATGTATAATATTTGGGCTAAAGTCTCGATTGACAGTGCAAAAGGCGGAGGTGAGGTATTTTTGGCTGTTCCACTAGTCGCACTCCTAAAACCAATGAAATATCACCAAAATATTTATATGAGTTATTTTTTTCGGTAAAAGTTTTACAAATTGGTCCATACTCTATTGTAAAATATCTATTTGATCATTATATTACATCAAAATACAAACTTACATATCTAAGCATTAGAGATTCTGGAGTAAACTGTCCCACCAGTCACTATGGAAACCTCCAGAAACGGTTTGGCTTTTATTTTAAAGGTGTATTACACAATAGTTATTTATCTCTGTTTTAAAATATATCTCACTGTTATATAAGTTGTGATGACATCGTTATAACTCATAGTTGGTCAAATTCTGGAGTCAAATGTCCCAGTAGTCACAATTGAATGCTCATCACCATTTCCAACGGAGCATAAAATCCTCTCAAAAAAGCTAGCTAGTTATACTCTTTGCCTGTCTTACATTTTTTTCTTTCAGCCAATTCTTCAGTCATTTTCTCAATAAAACTTTTTCAAATCTCTGAAATGCTTTTGTCGTTATAATATCCTGCCATTTAACTGCATTTATCTTTTTCATGACTTTTCTTTCATTTCCATTACGCCTAAACTTTCTTTGTTTGCCTTTCTATTTGTTCTCAAAGGTTGCTTTGACTTTAATTAAAGCCGCCTTAAGGCTGATTACTGTACCGAAGCGTAACTCGCCTTGCTTAAACTGCATGTGCGCCACACCCACCACACCAACCTCCTCCTATTTTTCTTTCTTTTCAACGACCAAAGTGTTGGTGTGTCTGCAAGGCGTTCACTTGAGTTGGTTCCCAAGAGTAGAGCATGTTTAAAAATTACACAGTTTTTCGTATGTATTACAAGTTGTGCAAAATGGATGATGACAAAAAATATTCAAAGTACAAATTAAGTTAACAATAACAGCAACAAAAACACAAAAATTTCAAAGAAAAAAGTTTAAGATTGAAAATTATATTTACGAAATTTGCATGAAGTGAAAAATTATGTTGTTGGTTGCTCGAGGCAAACATTTTTCATACATCCTTCTACTGTGTCGATGTTGTGCTGATCGAGTTTATATGCATTGAATTAGAACAGTAGAAGCGAGAAAGTAGAGAGTTAAGTCTTGTAATGTGATAACCTGGGGGAGGACAAATTGTATTGCAAGCAAAAGTTGCTGATTTGCTGATATGGTGATATAAAGCTGCTGCTGATGCTGATTTTTTTGATAGAGCTGAGTCATTGAAACTTATTGACAGTGACAAGGACTTAACTTATATGTAGTGCAGCTAGCAAAAATGTTTTTGTGTGGTTTTAGTTTTCTGTATTAAAAAACTTTGCATACATACACATTTTGTTGTAGCATATAGGATTATGATGCAGACAGTATTCGAATAAGGAAAGAAACTGTATTGAAGGACTTTATCACTCGTAAACTATATTTTACAGCTTAGCTGTTAAATTGCGATTACGATTAGTAATCAAGTATATTATATTTAAAAAAGAACTGTAATCAGTATATAATCCTTGAGGGAGAAGTTTATGATAAATAATTGATTACGGTTACAAATAATCAAAAAATAATTACGATTACTTGAAATTACAAACATAGTCAACAAGAATCAACAGTTATCAAGAAAAAAAATCCGACTACTTTTAGAAATTATTTAAATAATCAAAAAAAAATCAAAAATAATTACTAAAAGTATTCGGATTATTTTTTTCTTGATTACTTTTGCTTGTTTTTATTATTTTCGTTATCTAAAGTAATCGTAACTATTTTTTCTATTTGTAATCTAATAATTACGATTACTTAATCGTAAAATTTACGAAAAGAATTTTACTTAATCAATTATTTCACCTTTTTTAAAAATAATCGAATTACTAATGATAACGATTAGTAATCACTATTTAACAGCTATGCTTTACAGTTTCAAAACTTTTTGTTTTAAATAAATTTAAAATGCAATATATTCATAAAAAATTAAAGTTAAATTCTTTAGATAGATAGTTTGAGAAAACTATCTCTTGTTTCGAATTGCCGCTCATTTAGAGTGTACTTATCATAGAATTTAACAATTTTTTAAAGAACTTCTCTCACAAACACTTCATAGCGACTAAGTCAGTATGCGACAACACCCATGATTCAGAGCTATAAAGAAGCACAGGTATAACGCTCGTTCTGAAGAGTATGCGTTTAGAGAGTAGGCTTTGTACCTACATTGCTTACTAAACCCGTAGTAGCTTTACTTTTTTCCAGGCTGACATCGTTGTTACTGTCTAGGGCGGTGCCAAGGTATGTGAATCTTTGATGGCTTCAAAGTTTCAGTTACCTTTTATAGTATGAGAGCTTAGACGCCGTGCTCCTCAGTTTGCAGGCAGCATATACTTCGTTTTGACCTTGTTTACCGTCAAACCCACTTTGGCTGAATCGTTTTCGATTGTAGTGAAAGCAAAAGTTGATATCATCAGCGATTTCAACAGCGTTAGAAAAAAGCTAAACACCTTTGTAAAATTACGAGGACCGTTTGATAGTTCCGTGAAAAATGAAACAAAGAATTATTTTTACAGCAAAAAAGTTTTATTTCTCAATATAGTCTCCTTTTAGATCGATAAACTTCGTCCAACGTTCCTCCAATTTTTTGATTCCATCCGAAAAGTACTTTTTATACCTATCTACAATTCGTACTTGAATTTATGGCATTTTGCCACGGGATCTGGGCATGTGTGAACACGTGCATTGTCTTGACGGAAGATCACTGTTTTCCTCACAAAACGGGAACGTTTCTCTATTAAAGCGTCGAAAAGTGTGCTTTTTTAATTTTAGCATGACTTTTTTTTTTTGTTAAATTTTATAAAAAATATTTTTATTCGTCAGATTATTAAACATGTATTATGAATGTGGTATTAAAATATTAGAATATTAAATATTAAAATATTATATTGTATAGTTTTTTTTATAAAATTCGTCAAAGTTGAAACTTTTTTAGCAAAAATAAGCTCAATAAATCCAAAAAAATAAAATCAACTTTGAACAATAATAACTTCGAGCACAAAGTATATTTCAAGATTTTGTTTTTTGGACTTTTTTATGTCTTATTTGATATAAAATACAATAAAAAATGTTGATAAATAAAAACAGAAAAATCGTTGAAATATGACTGTAAATTTTTCAAGGAACGAAAATTTAAGTAAAATTTAGTAGAAAATATCTAGCTTTATTATTAAAGTCGAAGACTATAACCATCATAAAATATCGTACTTTTACCTTCTGTTTCAACCTGCTGCATCTAGCCGCTATTAAGAATAACCACTTAATTTGAAAAAAGTCTTAAAAATCAAATTTTGCCCTAAAATGCACTGATTTACAAGACAATTTGTAGGTACTCTAAAATTTAAAGAAAAATAATTTAAAACAAGTTGTGACTTTTTTTTTGTCTTAGCAATCATTTTTTAAAATAAATTTTTTAAATTTCGTTAATTTGGTAATATTATTTTATATAAGATATATCTAAAAATTATCCAATTTGAAATATTTTAAGCATTAGGTGAAGTTAAATAAACTAAATTTACTCTTTAAAAACATAAATAAGCAATTTTATTCGGTTTTTTTTTTATTAAAAAAATATGGTTTGTATGGGAGGTAGGCGATGCAGTTGACTTAGAATTCTAATTTTTTGTGCTGTTACTAAAACTTTCATGGCCCTAGCTTTTATAGTTTCTGAGATAATGCCTGTAATGAGAAATGTCATCCTAAAATCGAAAAAAGCTCTTTGTGCCTCGTTGAAACGGTCCAATTCGGCTGCATAGTATTCGCCATTGATCGTTCTTTTCGGTGGAAGGTAATCGATGTAGATTATACTGCGTTTATTCCAAAATACTGTCACCAAACCTTTCCGACCGATAGCACCGTCTTCGCCATCGCGGAACACGTTCGGTCGGAGAAATCAACTGTATCGACTGTTACTTTGTCTCTGGTGTGTAGTAGACCAAGTCAAATGCTACACTGAACCAAAAAGGTACATTATATTAATGAAAGGGTGCATTAATTTCAATGAATTATTCATTGATTTTGGTCCAATGAACTGTTGTCATTGATTTCAATGAATTTTCTTCATAGTTTAATGAATAGTTCATTAAACTTAGTTATTTTCAATGAATGGTTTCTTGAATATCAATGTACACTTCATTGAATTCAATGAACACGTTCATTAAAAAAATGCTAAAATTAATTATTTTTTCATTGAATTTAATGAAAAGTTCGTTAAATTCAATGTAAAGTTCATTGAATTCAATGTAAGGTTCATTGAATTCAGTGTTTAGTTCATTGAATTCAATGTTAAGTTCATTCAATTCAATGTATAATTCAATGAACCAATTGAATTCAATGTATTATAGTTCATTGAATTCAATGTATAGTTCATTGAAATTCATTTATAGTTAATTGAATTTAATGTTTATTTCATTAAATTTAATGTATTAAGTTCATTGAATTTAATGTATTTAGTTAATTGGATTCAATGTACAGTTTATTAAATTTGATGTATTCAGTTCATTGAATTCCATGTATATTTCATTAAATTTAATCTTTTTAGTTCATTGAAATGAATGATCTATACATTAAATTCAACGAACTATTTGTTAATCCCTCTCTAAACATTTTTAAAATAAGGAAATAATTACAATTTCAACAATATTTTTTTATTTTAAAGAGTCAGTTAATATACAAATTTTCGAAGATTTTGAATAGTTTTTAAATTTATAAAAATATACGGCAATAAACTCCCACACGAGAGTGCATGCCGCAGGATATTTTAATTGAAATAATTGAAAAATTTTAAAGCACACATCTACGGCTCTAATAAAACTAGCAAATTGAAATTTTACACCATCTATGAACACACAAAATTATTGGAATGAGGAGAAGTTCTTCTCTCCAATAGCAAGGATTAATGGTTGAATATTTTCGCCTTTAGTTTCTAAAAACACAATATGCTCCTCGACATCATGGATGCTGCTTCCAACAAAAACGAATGCCTCTTGGGAACTGGTAATTTTATGCTTTAGGAAAGTTTTTCTTTCAAAGTTGTCCTTACTGCATACTTTTTGAGCGGGCACCAAATACCCATGAAGGCTCCAAAGAAGTTTCATAGCAGTACTGTCTGGAAAGATGTTAATTGAAAAAAATAACTATTTATTTATTAAGCCACGAGAAAAATTAAGCTTACCACTGTAATTAGTGAAATCTTCAATTTCTGCCAACTTTGCCCGCATAGCTTTATCTTTTATGTAGTTTTCTAAAAGATGTAAACATTTTTTGAAAATGATGGCAGCAGTCACTTAAAATTCCAGGTATATTTCCTTTTATTTACTAAAACTAATAGTAATTCAACAGATTTAAATTTTCTTTTACATTCAAAGCACAACATTTTCTTCACTTTTAATTTAATTAATTATCACCTTTTATCTAAAATTTACACACACAATTGCCACACGTCTTCACAACTTCGCGTTTCACTTCAAACAAAATTGGGAAGGGAATAAATTAGTATACATTGAATTTAATGAGCTGAATACATTGAATTTAATGAACTATGCATTGTATTTAATGAACTATACATTAAATTCAATGAACTTTACATTAAATTCACTGAACTATACATTGAATTCAATGACCTATACATTGAATTTAATGAACTATACATTGCATTTAATGACCTAAACATTGAATTCAATGAGCTGTTCATTAAAAATCAATGTATAGTTCGTTAAAATTTGATTTACAACTGGAATCAATGTACTTTTCATTGATATCAATGAAAAGTCCATTAAAATAATGAAAACAAATCATTGATATTTATTTTGACATTTTTAATGAATATAACTTCATTGATTTCAATGAACAGTACGTTAAAAACTATAAGCAATTCATTAAAATTCAGTGATTTTTTCATTAAAATCAATGAAATAATTTTAACGTATGCTGTTCATTAAATTTGTTCTTTCTGTGTACTTTGTATGGAATCTTCCGGATCTAGGCTATTTATAGATCACCGCCATCAACTCTACCAAGGTTGCCATCTGTTCTAGTTGCTTCTTTATTTATTTCAATATTCATTGGTGTTGAACAGTTTGTCGAAATGCACCATAGAAATGAAACGAGTTTTTTGCTTCGCCAGAAGCAAGTGTTCTAACTGAAAGGTGGCTATTTCCGAAACAGACTGTCTAGTCAGCTAAGTGATTGACTCTATACAGAGTTGTTGTTGCCTTCTTAAAAAAAACTTACTTGATCTAAAGCTCGCAATTAAATTCATGTATTAATTTAATAGATCATAATTTTTCCAAATAATTTTTATTCATGTTTGGCCTTTGCATTGATCTAGGACATTTTTTCAAAATAAATTAACGCATTATTTCAGTCTATTTCATGGTTATAATAATTAAAAAAATTTAAACTGGATCGACTCATTTTTTAATGAGATACGATATTTTTTGTAAAAGCATAAACTCTAACAAGTTCAATGGACGTAAGTCTCTTTTTCCACACGTCAAGTTTTCTTGAAAGCAAGTCGAGTTTGATGGAAAGAGGAACATAAGCAAAGGGGAAAGAACAGACTTGAATGTACTTTCAAGTTTTTGACATTATGCTTTGCTCTTTTGTTTTCTTCTTATTGTTCATTTCATTTACGGAATGTACGGAAAGTTCTCATTCGCAATCAAAATGTCTAGCGAGATGCATTGTTCGGTCGAGGAAAGCCGGCATCATTATCCAAAAATAATATTGCCTAACTGCAAGCACGTTTTAGACCGGATGGTGCACCTGCATTTTATAGGCAAAAAAAACCATCGCCGAAAGCATTAACTGTGTCGTGAAGGAATTAGTGAGGATTTGGAATAATTTCGGAAAGCATTTTGAAAACACTGTGATCGTGTATATGATCTACTGGTCTCAATGTACTATAACATTTGCTGCGCCGAAGTTTGATATTCAATTATTTGGAAATCTTATTGAATTTCGGCTCAAAAATGAACGAATCGCCAATAAAGTTTTGACCAAGTTTGGCAATCATTTATGGTACTTAGCTGAAAAACTAATATGACTTGCATTTTTTGATAGAAATATTGGCGTAGAGACAAAACGACTGATGGTGACAGCACTTCAGAAAAAAATCAAAAACGTCAAACAAGCTTCCATCAATTTCAATTTCATCGATATTTCGAATTAAAGAATCGATAATTTTGTTACATCGAATACTGAACAATTTTTAAACTCATTGTTTGTGAATGATTCGAGTGATGACGATAGCATGAGTTTTTAGAAAATCGATCCAAGTTGTTGGATTCAAAATCAAAAATGCTTGCGGGCAGAAGAAGTCGCCAAAAACATTTCTGTCGTTATGTCGAGATAGAACGATAAAGTGACGTCTTTGAAAGTGGAAAAACAGGCTCTACTTCACGTGTTTGAAGATCATTGTAAATTTTTTCCATGCGGTACAACCAGGCCCGTAGCCAGAAATTAAGAGCCGGGCAGGCTGAGCCTCCAGTAAAAACTAAACAAATTTTTTTCATACATTTGTACATAAATATATATATGCATATTAACATATTTTCAAATGAATTTTTTATATATTTACATGTTATTGAATGAGTTCATTGTTCAAATGTATATTTTAGTAAAAAAAAAAGTTAAGTATATTAACATATTAAATATAACATAAATGAGTTTAATGTTTGAAAGCGAATTTCTAATGTACTATATTGATTTTCACTACAGTCACAGCTCTGCTGTTTAATACAAAGGCAATCGTCTTAGTTTCTCATTAAATTTGCGAAAAATGGTTTCGGGACAAATTTTTCCCAAATAATGGCCTTCAAAAGCGATCAATGAAAGTTCTCACAGACGTATTGTAGTCATCGATAATCTTTGAACTCTGTTGATTCGGTATACACGGGAAAATGATGCTTCGCATACCGCCGTACTGTTGCCGAATGTTTCGATTGCACAAAACAAATTATAAGTATCAGGAAACGCATCGCGCATTAGATACAATTCATTCAACGTATCAAAACTGATTGAATTTGGTGATGTTTTCTGATGCTCATCCCTTTTTTTGTCCAGATATTTCTTCGCGACAGACATCTCGGCATCAGAGGGTATTTTTCAAAAGCCTATAGAACATAATATTTTTAAACTAGCCGGCTTCATTTCGTAAGCTGATGACAATGCCAACAATATACGATCATTTTTGGTGAAACGCTTTTTTAATTTGAATATAATATTATCAACGATATCAAAGTAAGCCGGCTTAATTTCAATAGAATATTCACTTCTCCCACCAAGTGATTGTTCTACTACTGAGTTTCCTAATAGATTCGATCGACGGTGCACTCTGCGTGATATAAAACCTTGTTATTTTAATTGTTTTTGATCAAAAGTACCTCATTCAATCGCAAGCTATGTCTGCAACATCCATTATTTTCCTTTCAGCCTTTCCAAATTTGTATGCTCCCAATTAGTAGTTCTTTCTAATTAGTTCTAGTTAGACTAATTAGACTAATTAGTATTAGTAGATTAGGGAAAGTATGTATAACTATTTGAGAATGAATGCAAAGTATTTAGATTACAGGAATAGGCGAAGACTGCTGACCTGGTACAGCCGCTTAAAGTTAAAAAATCCGAAATGCAGTCAGCTGGCCCTTGAATCATGATATTATTTCGAAATCCTCCCCATTCATCCTCAAGTAGTTGCAAGTGTTTTTCCTAATCAAAACAGGAAACTGGGAGACACAAAAAGTGAAGAAATTGCTGGAAAAACGACTGCACCAACTGCAATTTCTTTTTTGTGTATATTTAGTTTAAGACACTTAAAATAATAAATTATCTGAAAAACTCGCTCAAAAAATCTTGAAAACAATTAAAATAACAACTTTCTATAAATTTTCAACAAAAATTAACTTTATTTACAATTTTTTGCCAGCTATCATCGGCAATGACTTGTGAAATTTTGTTTTCTTAATTTTCAGCTGTCAAATGAAAGTGCTGCCATATTTTTGGCGTATGCTTACGTTTATAATGCAAAGGTCTAATTACACTGTGTTCAACTGCGAAATAAACGAGGGCAGTTGTAAAAGCATACGGAAATGTGGCTAGGGCAGGCTCGACGGATTCAAGGGCAGGCTAAGCCTGCCCTAGCACCATACTAGCTACGGGCCTGGGTACAACAAAAGCCAATATTTCTGAATGCATGCTGTAAAAGAAAAGTCATTCAATATGATTAAAATTAATTCCTTTAAAAATCACTATACAAAAAATATCGTATCTCATTAAAAAATGGGTCGCTTCTGTTTTACTTATTTTTAAATATTATTTCCATAAAATGGACTGAAAAAATGCATTAATTAATTTTGAAAAAATGTCCTAGATCAATGCAATGGACAAACATAAATAAAAAATTATACGAACAAATTTGAATATGTTTACTTTAAATGTGTTTATTGGGACCGGACTTTATAGTACATCAAATCTAAGTTCAGAGTCGGAATTTTTTAGCTAGTTTAACATAGAATTAGGTACTTTATTTTCGTAAATTTTAATTGTATTGCAAATATTAAAATACATTTCATCTAACACACCCTTGAATCCGTCTTGCCCATCTTGCGGATAGTTTTTTCATATTCAAAAGATTTCGCAAAATGTTCCACACCCGTTAGTTTGCGATGCCTACGGATTCAACAATCGCGTGCATTTTAACTCTGCGATCGGCTAATACGATATCGTGATTTTTAGTGACCATTTCTAGTGTGCTGACCTCATTTGGGCATCCAGAACGTTCGGCGTCACTTGCGCTTGTACGACCGCATCGGAATTCAGTAAACCACTTGTGAATCTTTCCAATCGATGTTGTAGAGTCCCCATAGAATTTATCATGCTTTTCCTTGGTTTAGCTGATGGTTTTTTTGCGCAAAAAAATAATGCTTGATGAGCACACGATATTCACTTTGTTTCGTTTTCGCCAAAATTCACAAGATCGTCTGCTGTCAATGGCTGTAAACACAAACAGTAGTATATTAACAGATGGTAGTTGACTGGATTAGTGTTGCATTTAAAGTGAAATTAAAAAAGTTCACCAACTTCTCAAATTGCCCTTGTGTTGTGTCATTTCAATGCACAACAGCCTTTCTTAAGAGTAACTCCATGCTTAAGTTGAAGAGATCGCAAGACAGGAAGTTGCCTTGTCTAAAACGTCGGAATTAGGGTTTCGGAGAGGTCATTTTCTACTTTAACGCAGCTAGTTTGCAGGTACGCCGGCAAACTGCATGTACTCAGACCATTTGCGAGTTGACCAGTGAAGAACTGGGCAGTCTCTTGTGGTTAAAGCTTAGCGACATCTAGCTTTCGTTGTAGTCCCTTATGTATATTCTTCGCAATGCTGAAATACATGTGGATCTTGGCTGCAACAAGATAGTGGACGAAGTCCATGTTGTCGACTCGAACTATACGCCAAAACACTAGAAGCGTCCTATCATCGATTATAAAATGATCAATTTGGTTAGGAGTTTTTTGATCAGGAGACAGACAGGTGTCCTTGTAGGTGAGGAGATGTTTGAATCGGTGCTAATACCATATTACGCGCCACGGCGAAGTTCATCAGTCTTAGATCGATATTCAAAATGGTCTCGCGTTATCAACAGCAGAACCAAAAATGTCATATGTTTCAATCTTTGCATTCAAATCACTTAGGACTATTTTCACATCGTAGGGGAACACAGCGGTCCTTTAGGCTCGCATAAATCTTTGACGGCATTTTCATTGTTCTCCATCTAGCCGTTTGCGCAAACTAAGCCTATGTAAAAAATTTCGCATTGTTCATATAAATAAATCGCAAAACAAGGTAACGCAGTTTTTGTATAACGACAAATATTCATATAAAATTCGAGCTTTCTTGCATGGTAGATAGCAGTAGTATATATCGCTCGTTGAGTGCAGCCTTGCTCTTTCCATCACATCTCCTCGATTGCGGTGAGCCAGTTTTTATTTTTTTATGGTTTCTGCCAGTTGAGTAGAGGTACCATCCCTATGATCCCGAAATTCCAGGTGAAAATCCATAAATCATTGTCTGTTTTTCGTTTGCACTTTTGTGCACTTCAGTAGTATATAAATCAGCAGGCATTTTTAATTTTATTCTAATTAACATAATTCATTCAAGAAAGCATTGAAACTAAGCCATCCTTTGTGTTGTGCTCTCAACCCATCACATTCATAATTGAGTTGTTCCAAAAGCATTTCCTGCCTATCGTTTTCCTTTGAAATAATATTGAAAACCTTTGAAGTTGAATTTTATTTAATGTGCCACACATAAATCTATACTCACTCACAGCCAAGCCCACACAAACAATGTGAATATTCTTAGTAAAAAATAAAGAAAAATGTCCCCTAAACTAAATCCTCATTGGAACCACTTCCTTTCTCATAAAATCATGTCCCTGTTTTTACTTCCCTTCTCCAAACACACACACGTACACATACTTTCAAGAGTCCCCTACGAATCAATACAAATTCAATGGCGAGCAAATTCAGTGAAAGAATTCGATATTGCGTCGGTTGTGAGTCTGCAGCAAAAGTTTAACAAAAGCGCGCTGACAGGATAACGAAAAGCACCCTAAAGAATACCATAAAAAATAGATCAAGATTAGGGAATGCAAAAAATGCGAGCAAATTTTTCTCTATTGGTTTTTAGTTTTTTTTTTTTTTTGTGTGCAAAGCAATTGAATAGAACTTCAACAGCGACTCGCAGCTTCATTCTTTCTTTTTTTATTCTGCGACACACTCAAGCGTAAGCCAGGACAGTCCTAGTTTAAATGTATGTGTACTCGTATATATGTTGCAATAAAGAAATCCTTGCAGCCTTGGGGAGCCTTAGCCGAGAGCTTCGGATTGTCAGTGTGTTTGTGCACGTGCGGTGCGTGTCTGCGTACATGACATGGTCGTTTTCACACACACATTACAATGAATTGGTGTTGAATTGTTTTTTTTTTATTTCATCTATATCCTGCACAGTAATGAATGGCATAAGTACAGCAACATTTCACCGGATATTGCATATCCTGTGTGTGGTTTTACTCTGCCGCACTCATCACATTGAAAACCCGATAAAAGTGGTTAACCACGCTATGATGAGTTCGCCATGCTTCAATTGAAGTGAATATAACATACTAAAAGATTCCATCACTTAAAAAGATTAACTAACAAAAAGAAAAATAATTAATAATGCGTGTTCATCACGGCGTATGAGTATCTCTTAATTACTCATTAATCCATAATGAGTAAAAACGGCGACTGTTTTTCTTGCAAAATTAGAAGATAAAATAGAGTAATATCTCGCCTTGGCTCTACTTTCAACATTAAGGAAAAAATTAAATGCGAATTCTTTACTCGTTTATTTTAGAAAAAGTGTGTGTACTCTTTTCTTCCAGCGAGTGATTTGTATTTTGTCATAAATCCTAAGTTTGCCCTTTTTTTATTTTTTTTTTCTAAGTGATTTTTGAAAAAAGGTTGTCATGCATTCTCAAGCATATTGACGTCACAGTCGCATGCACTCGAAGCTGGCAAGGTAAAGTTTTTATTTATGGCTTTGTTGTTGTGTCGTGGTTAAAGTGATTTTGTTGTTTTAGCCATTCAATAGAATAAACTCACCTACACAGTTTCATGGCTGCACAGTTTGGGTCAACTTAACTGCTACAAATCGAGCTACTCCCAAAAATTGCATGAGTATTGTCCTTTGATTTTAAAACTTTAAAGTTCAGGTCATTTTAAATAATGTCAATTTTATTAAAATGCATTGCAGTTACTGAAAAGTTCAAACTTGGGTCATTTTATTTTATCTAATTACACTGTCTTATAGCCAAAATACGATTTGAATGTCATTATCCATTTCTTATGTAATATCGGTCCGTTATTCCGAAAATGACGATACTGTTTTGTATTTCGTTTTCGAGATATCACCCATTTTAGTTTTTTTTCCAAAAAAGAAAAAGATAGTTCCACTTAATTAGAGATATCTCGCAAAAAATAAATCCCACAACACAACAGTATTTTAATATACAAAATGCAAGCACGGTGCTCCGTGTCCAATATCTCTCAAACTGTTCAGCCTGAAAGTATGCACATCTTAATACATAAGAGGCAAGCATGCTGCTCCGCACACAGTATTTCTTAAATTGTAATTATTTTTTGACAGTAAAGTAATTTAACAAGACACACTGTTCTCAAAAATGTTCAGCCTGAAAGTATGCACAGAAAATATATTTGATACTTATCAGTGGCAATATTGTGTTTTTACAATAGTACATTTTTGATCTAACTACCTCTTTTTTCATCCTTTTATAAAAAAGTTATGACGAATTTAATGAAATTCTTTTGAGTCGATTGTACCAAAAAATATAATTGTATTAGTCGCAAAACGGCACCTGAGTTGCTACGTATATGAAGGTTGCAAGGCCAGTTTGTAAAGTTGTGTATGAATATGATTGTTACTAAACTCGACATTTTGCACTTTTACACTTGAAATATTTTTTCAACACTGCTTTAATACGTGAAGTGTTATTTAAAGTAGTACATTTGTATTTTGCAAAAATCAAGTTTATGAAAAATCAAGCTTTAAAAAGAGAAAAAAGTGCTTTCGGCAAAAGGCTCCAAAAAGGAATTGTGAGGAGGATCTATCATAGGACAGGCTTTTATACTAGTATCAAAAAAAGCCAATCAAATTACCTATAGATTATCTGTACATAACAGCTTAATTCGTTAGCTTCGTAGTAATTAATTAAATTGTCAAGAAATTTTAGTGTTTTAAAAAAAATAGTAAGGGCCAGTTTGAGATTTTTTATTTAAAGCCTTTACCTTAGCAAAAAAAAAAATAAGTTGCTATTGAAAAATGAAAAGGCTGTGTACAATTAAACGGAAGCGCCCAAATTTAATATCTGCCTATATTGGCATTTTGTAGAGAATCAATGTTCTTCTTTTGATTTAACAAACAAAAGCATTAAACCTCATTTGCTCAAAACAAGCATTGAGAACTAAGGTTAAGAAAAATTCTTTTATAATGAGCATTTATTTTTTTATTCAAGAAAATATTTTCTTTATTTAAGCAAACGCAGACTTACTTATTAACTCTTTAAAAACTGGACAATTTTTTCACATATGAGCTAATATTGACTTAATTTTGATTTTGACTAATTTGTGTGTGATACCGTTAGATTTGCGACATCCGACTTGGTGATGCCACATGAAATCATCGTCCTTATTGGGTTAAAAATATTACTGAATTAAGAACCTTATTGAAAACACTCCAGTTTTAAAAAATTGTTACTTGTATCAAGCAAATTGTTCTCAACTCAGAGAAGCAGTCACTTTTTCGAACTTTTGTTTTTTGCAAAATAGAAGAAAAACATTCCTTTGAAACGCAAAAAATGCACAAATAATTCTATTTTGATTAAACAGAAGTTGTGCGCATGAGCTTATCAAAATTAATGAACTGCAGAAACCACAGAAGACTACTGAAGAGTTGATGTACCGATCAACGAAACAGTCTGTTTAGTCTACTTGGTAGTTTGTTCTGCAAGAAATTTGTTGTTGTTTCAGCCTGTTGTTTAATGAACTTATTTGGCATTAAGCTTAAATATAATTATTAAGATATTATGTTTTTTAAATTATTAAAACAATATATCAAGGTTAATAAATTTCTGAAATCAAGAAAATTATTCTAGTTTTCAGTAAATTGTTAACTTAAATCAACAAAAAATTTCTCAATGAAAATAAAATTCTCAAATCAGGCAAATTATTCTAATTTTCAGCAAATTCTTTACATGAATTAAGCCAATTTTTCTCACTTCAAGCAAATATCAGACTTGAATCTAAAAAAATATTCTTGAATTAAACATTTTGTTCTTAATACCATGTATTTTAGATTTGTTTAATTCTAGCAAAATAATGCTTGAATTGAGAAATTTACGCTTGAGTGTAAGCTGATAGCTTATTTTCTTGATTTTTTTCTCTCCGTGTTGTCTTATGTATTAACTAGTATAAAAGCCTGTCCTACGACAGGTCCTCCGCACACTTCTTTTTTGGAGCCATTTGCTGAAACAACTTTTTTTCGGTTTAAAACTTGATTTTTTATTCAATTGATTTTGAAAATACAAATCAAAACAAAGCAGTGTTGAAAAGGTAGTAAGATCAAAAAAGAACTATGTATTATAAAAACCTACTATTGTCAATGATAAGTATCAAATATATTTTCTGTGCATACTTTCAGGCTGAACATTTTTGAGAACAGTATTGGTTGTAAAAGTACTGTACTGCCAAAAAATAATTACAATTTGTGAAATACTGTGTGCAGAGCAGCATGCTTGACTTTTATGTATTAAGATGAGCAAACTTTCAGGCTGAACAGTTTGAGAGATATTAGACGCGGAGCAGCGTTCTTGCCTTTTATATATTAAGATAAGCAAACATCACATATTGTCGTACACTTTTTTTCATATTTATTTTAGAAGAACGGAAATGAAACTTATATTATTCAAAAGGAACTGCACCATAGATGTGCCGAAACATGGTCGATTTTAAATTGATGACCTATAACCTAAAATATGAGCGTTGAAAGTATACATTTATTTCAGAAAGGGATCTCAGGGCTAGGAAGTGGTAGAAAGTGCAAATGCGACATCGAATGAACGGTCTGAATTGACGGTTTGAAAATATTGGTGATGTTTGACCTTAGATATGATCTTTAAGAGAGCATTTCTTAGATAAAAGCTAAACTTCAAAATATGCAATAACATGATGTTAGGGGAATTTTAGACTTCCCAGTGTACCAAAACTAATTTTTTTAATTCATCTATGAACCTATTCATGTAGGAAAGTTCATTTTCGGGACTCATAAGTGAACCCCTTCGGACTTATTCGTCGGACTAAAATGCCTCTCAAAAGCAAATCTTTCTTTGTTCGAAAAATAGTTAATAAACCCGAGAAACAATTTGTGTCCGTACCAAACTACTCAGGCACAAAAGTCCAGAGTATAGAATTCAATTTTATTTTTAGAAAGCTACGAGTAGTAACGAAAGACTGCGAA
Source organism: Dichetophora obliterata (assembly GCA_963920525.1). Classification (NCBI taxonomy): domain Eukaryota; kingdom Metazoa; phylum Arthropoda; class Insecta; order Diptera; family Sciomyzidae; genus Dichetophora; species Dichetophora obliterata. The sequence goes on from OY986439.1 coordinate 64,109,272, forward strand.
GTTTATGAAAAAAATTGATATTAATCCGAATGCAAACGAGCTTCAGCGAACAGGACCCGACAAAAAAATGTATATATTGTGTCAATAAAGTAGCTGAAATGTATCGAAACTGGCCTGAGTCTTAACTATAATGTACCCGAAGCATACCCAAAAAGTACGTCGAAAGTCACCTTAAATGGAACCTTAGTATGTCTATATTATGTCAATAGTGTTCAAAAGCGAGCGACTTTATTCGGACACAATAAACTGACGAGTGCCCGAATCGGTCTTCGTTCGTACATTGTACCTGCCCAAGGTGTTCCAGAAATAGCACTTCTTTCGGTGCAGAGGTCGGACATTTACCGACTCGGGCACCGGACATATATCAGATACTTTATTGACACAAAATATGAAATTATTTCTCGGGAAACGAACCAAAGAAAACCACTTTTTCGGCACTCACAAATGAAACTTTTTCAGTATTAAATTGTCTTATTGCATATCGATAATATGCCTCATTTGAATATATTTAGTTGTAAATAGAACTGCGCACGAAAAAATTGTACACCATACAAACTTAGATACCTAGCAAACCATAGTTCCGATTTAAGTAAAAAAAGCATTTTTAAAGAGTTAGTGTTAAACAGATTTGTACCGTTTATTTAAAAAAATTTACTAATTTTCATTGATAAATTTTTTAAGTTTTTTTGGCACACCTTCCATCATCGATTTTATTGAGTTTTTTTATATCTTTTTTTTGTTGTCTTGATTTCCTTTTTGCATAATGCCAAATACCTCTCAATTGGCCTGAGTTCTGTGCAATTAGGTGGATTCGCCTCTCGAGGCACCAAATGCGCATTGTTTTTCACGTACCACTTGCTAAGGCCAATTTGCTATAGTGACAAAAGACTAACGCCCTTATTATGGATTTCCATACTATGAACGATAGACGCTTGCAAGCATATCGTAAAAATCAAGCTTTTGTATTATCATTTTCATACGCCCGATAAATATACTACTGTGAATGACAGTGATTTTTGTTTGCATTTTACTGTGAATTCAAAAAAAAAACAATTGAAATTCTCAAACTGAAGTGACTTCAATATTTTGAAAGTTCAAAAATAAAGTACATAAACACGTTTCCGACGACATCCATGGCAAGAAGGAAGTTGAGGGATGCTTCCAATCTTGCGATAAAAAAGCTGTCAAGGAACTTCATATTCATCCCAAGGCTTCAAAAGCAAACAAGAACGACGTTGGAGCTCCTATGCCAGGAACAGTCAATGATATTCGTGTCAAGGAAGGTGACAAAGTCGAAAAGGAACCGCTGCTTGTGGTTCTATCTGCCATGAAGATGGAAATGATAGTGAAGGCGCCAAAAGCGGGCATCGTCAAGGAACTCGAAATAGCCAACGTCATGAAATTGAAAGGTGACGATTTGCTCATGACGGTGGAATAAGTTTGTTAAAGTTATTTAATTTCAACATTTTAAGTTGTCGTTATCAATTAATCGATAAATGTATAATCTGCGTTTTCTTCCATTAAAGTGGCAAGATGTCCCGCTTGAGTCCCACTATCGGACAAGAATATTCAGCCACTTGCAAGCGTATGAAATTGAATAGCTGATCATTTCTTAATACCATTTTTTTAGATACACGATAAAAGCTAACTGTCGATTTTTATACGACAAACGTAAGTTCGTAATACCGCACAACAGAATGTAAGCGTTTATCATGTTTCGTATGAATTCGTAATAAGTGGATAAGTCTGGCCAAAAGAACGTGGAGACTTCGTGCTGTCTTAGGAATGGCTTCAGTCTCTTCTGCAAGCATTCTTTGATGTACAAATCGATGTTTATTGTACTCTGCGTCACAAACTGCAGATGGCTTGCCAAACAAGAAAGTTTTGTGGAGATTTTGACTGTTTCTTGATCTTAAATTCATTGACAACATTTCCTCGAGCAGTTGCATTATAGAACTGACCTGGGAGTTGAGAAAAATCCGCTATCACATAAGTTTCGTCATCCATGACGCAGCAAGAAAATTTTTTGAAAAAATCTTTTTTTTCAATATTTTAGCAAGTTGTTTAGCCTCCGTGTTCTTGCAACTTAAAAGTCTTAAAACCGGCTTCCTTTTTGACTTTGTTAACAAAACTCATGGAGCAATTCACTTTTTGAGACATTTTTCTTGTTGAAATGTTCGGTTTATTTTTAAACAAGGCACTGATTTTGTTAGCTTTTTCCTGTTTGCAAAACCTTTTTCTCTGCCAGAACCTAGATTACGACTAAAGCTTAAGTCTTCCTTAAATTTGTTTACTACTCTAGACACGGTTTTAGGCGAAACTTTTAGTTCCCGAGCAATTTTTTTGTAAGTCAAATAAGGATTGTCTTGAAAAACTTAAACAATTAGTTTGCGCACTTCTACTTCGCTTGCCATTTTTAAAAAAAAACTAAATGAAATTAATCTGAAATTTTTGACATCTATTTCAAAGGCAACTACGTTTAAATTTCTGAACTTGAATGATTTATGAAAAAGTCATCGAGGAAAATGTAATGGATAATTTTTTCGTGCGCAGTCCTTATATTCAGGGCCGTCGTTCATTTTAGTGTGAAAAAATAACATTATTAACTTCTGAACTTATTCATGAATCAAAAAATGGTTCTTTTATAAGTAATTTTTTCCTGCTAAAATGATAACAGAATTTTTGTTTTTACGCTCATAAAATTTTGCTATTTTCGTAAAAAATTTTCACGAATTTTATGTTCTCTAGAAAGATAATTTATCGTACAAATTGAAAAAAACTAAATTCACAAAAAAAAAATGTCAACCTGAAAACGTACCGAAAACTATCACTTTATGCAAAACTTTCGCATATGGTTCAGTGGGTTGATAAGATATGCAAAAAAGAAATTTAGACATTTTTCGCCATCTCTTACGGATCCCCTAGAATAAGAATTTTTTTGTTTGACATGTGTGAATATATAGTGCAATGGTAAAAATGCTAACAAACAGTAAATGATGAAAAATTTCCGTTATTATGGAATAAGTATTATTTCGATAACTCGAAAACTATAGATTTTCTCAATGCAACAAACATTAGTGCGAAAAATTGTTGATTAAGAAAAATAATAATATACGAAAAAAAAATCTCATTATTTTGACGACTCTATGAAATAAGGCCCCAAACTACAAATGAAATAAGGCCCCAAACATTTCTATATAAAACAACAACGCAAATAATTAAGATGTTATTTCCTCTTTTGGGGTTATTTCGTTTTTGAAAAATGGGGCTTTATTTCATAAGGCCCCAAAAATAATATGAAATAAGGGCCCAAAAATTATATCAGGAATTAAAAGCATGAATATTTGGGGTGTTATTTCAATTTTTGTGGTCTTATTCCATTTTTTAAATAAGGGTCTTATTTCATTGTAAAATAGGCCACCAAAAATTTCAACACTCCTTGAGGATCAGACTTGGATAGGGTTGTTATAACAACTTTTCGTTTTTGGTTATTTAAAATCTATTAAAAAATTTTCAATTGAAAAAATTTTAAAAAATATGTTAAGTTCTGATATTTTTGCCACTTAGCGAGGTCATAATAAAAAATTAAATAAATAAAATGAATTGTGAAAAATTTCATGGTAAAAGAAGGTCCAGTGAATTTCTCTATGTTCTCGATCAAAAAATGATATATAGAAAGAAATCCACTTATAAAACTATAACAAAATATGAATGTCGGCAAGAGACCTGTAAAGAAAGAGTTAACCTTTTGTCGGTAGGAACATTTTGCGACGTTCGATCTCTTACGATTAGGAAAACAACTCTTTGAATTTAAATTGGACTCTATTGAAATTAAAATTTAGGTACAAGATATAAGAGAACTAACAAAGTTTTCTTTATGATTACATATTTGTAAATTATAAAAAAGATTTACAAAACTTTAATATCATATAAGCTCAAACGATTTGGATTACAAGTTTATAAAAATTTTTCGTACAGGGGAATACTATTTATTCAAATTCTTGATAAGATTAATAAAATCTTGAAGATATTAATTCATTCATGTTTACAAATAAAAAAATGGCAATTAAAGGGTGTTTTTATTTATTGTGGGATCATTCTTCATAAATTTTGGTGGGCTATTTCCTTAAGGCTTAAGGAGTCCTTTTATTTTGGGGTGCATTTTTGCGCAGCTTTTAAAAAAACTGGCATATTGTAGTTTGGGGCCTTATTGCATCATATTGGGGTTTTCTTTCGACATAATTGAAGAATAGTGAAAACCCAAATTTTACAATTTTACATTTAATTTTAAATTTCAGGCCGCTCTCAAGTGGTTTAGAAGTTATAGGATTCCAAAATTGTAAAAATTGGCCTGAAAAATTTTTAATAATTTTTTATTTTTATACAAAACTAATAAGTATGGGTATCAAAAGAAAGGCTATTCTGTTACCTATTCAACGAGCCAATTTATCATAAAAATCCATGCATTACTTTTGAAGATGTATTATTTTGCGTATTATGCACTGCTTACACAAATTATGTTCATGTTTCATTATAAAGAGAATTATATACAGAAGTACCGTAGACAGCGTAGCCGGTGTTTGACTTACTGAGGGTTGTAATCCCTGAGCAGTGACCGAGGGCCGCCTGTTGAAAAGAGAATTAATTTGGACTTCCAGGAACATGTATATATTCATACATAGAAAAACCAATTTTCATATTTGGAGCCACGAGTTATACTTCGTTTTTCTTAAAGTACTCAATGGTTTTCATTTATTGATATACTAGCTGAAACCCGGCGCATGTGCATGTGTAAATTGAGGTGAAATACTAAATTTCGATTCTGTGCAACCTATAAATCCAAAGCTGCTATGTATCCCAAATTTGAGTTCTATGGGAGGTGCAACGCCCCCTTGACCAACGCCCATTATATGTGATCAATGAAACTGGATGTGTAAATTAAGGTCGAATACAGAGTTTAGACGATGTGCTACCTATAACACTAAAGCTATTCGATATCGCAAATTTGGGTCAAATAACAGGTCCCTTGGGAAACGCCCATAAAATTTAATCAATGAAATGGCATGTGCACATTTAGATCGAATACTGAGTTCTGACGCTATGCGACAAATAACTCAGAAGCTATTCCATATCGCAAATTTAGGTTGTATGGGAGGGGTCACTCTCCCTTGTCCATTGCCCAAAAAATGTTACCAATGAATGTGCATGTGTAAATTCGGATCGAATACTGAATTCCGACGCTGTGCGACCTATAATTCCAAAGCTATTCGATAGCACAAATCTGGGTTGTATGGGAGATGCCAGTCCCCCTTTTCCAACGCCCATAAAATGTTATTAATGAAACTGCATGTATGAATTGAGGGCGAATACTGAATTCTGACGCTGTGTTACCCATAACTTTAAAGCTATTCGATTTTGCATGTTTGGGTTGTACTTGTACAACGCCAAAAAATGTTTTCAGTAAAATGGCATGTGTAAATAAAGGACGATTACTGAATTCCGATGCTGTGTGACCTGTAACTCCAAAACTATTCGATATCGCAAGTTTTGGTTTTATCGGAGGTTTCACTCCCCCTTGTTTAACTCCAATAAAATGTCATCAGCGGAACGACATGTGTAAATTGTAGTTAAATATCTAATTTCGAGGCTGTGCGACCCAGAACACCAAAGCAATTTGATATCGCATATTTTTTATATATTTGTGGGCAGTAAAAGGGGGTGTGGCAATTTTTCTTAAACCATCTCGTACTCGAAACAAATCCACTGCCAACATTTTAGCTCGGTCGGACCAGTAATGTCGAAGTCTCTTTATCTTTTCTTAAAAGTAGGCGTAGCTATAGTGGGACTACGCCCATTTTAAGTATAGTTATCGATAGTTATCGTACGAACTTAATTACCAAATTTTAGTTTAATACGACAAAAACTGTCTTAAATATACCATTTTTATTGATTTGTGGGCGGTAAAAGAGGGTGTGACAAATTTTAAATGTGTCTATATTGTTCGCGTAAGTGCAAGCAATAAGTTGACAAAGTTTTATCGCAATCGGATGAACGGTATTGCAGCGCATAGCGAACGAACAAACAAAAAAACAAACAAACAAACATTCATTTTTATATATAACATTACAATGGATATATTAATAGATCACAATTTAATAGATCACATTTAAACCTTTTAAAAAGTAAACATTTTTTGAACATTTTATTTCACATTAAAAATAATTGGTCGTTTCCATATACGAGTACATACTTGAAATGGTAATATTTTGCAACTTCGAACCCCTATAACTTCTAAATAACTTTAGAAAATTTTTTTTTAGAAATGGACTTGGAAGGCTTTAAAACATATGATAAAAAAATTTTAAAATTTGAGTGTTCATTATTCTTAAATTGTTCCTTTATTCCATAAAAACTTGTTCCATAATGAAGTATAGCCCCAATTTTGGGGCCTTATTTCATTTTAGGTTGGGGCTTTATTTCGTCGAATTGGACCTTTATTTCGTAAATTCCCAAAAAATTTGGTTTTATTTTTTAAATTAATTAATTAATTTTATTTTTTTTATTTTTTTATTTAATTCCTCACTCTTTTATTTTGCAAAATTTGCTTCGTTATGACACGAAAATCAATAATATGTTTCTATCATTAAAAATCATAGAAATACGACAATGTTTTTGACGAAAATTAGTTTTTTTTTAATATTTTTTGATTTTTTAAAAAAAAATTTCATAAATATCTCTTACCAATCATAAGCTATAAGTAAATATATATTTGCATACCATTTCACTACATCAACATCCATCTTATTATTTTATACGTACGCTAAAAACGAAAGTTGTAGTACACATTTCAGTATTTGTTGTAAATGGGGAGGGGAATAAATCATGTAGCATTCAAAAGGTTATGTTGCACAAATCAGCAGTAACAAATTTTGACTGGTGACGCATGATTAATGTGAGCGTTAAAAAAAATTAAGTTTTGCTTTCCGAAAATTGTTAAACAACTAAAGAAATCATGATAGGCATAAATATGAAATATTTCATAATATTTAAAGCAGACATGTTTTCATAATTCCGTCTTTAAATTTCAAGAACACTTACAAACCGATACAAAAGAAGCAATTGCCCAAATTAATATCAGCTTGGCCGAAAAATGCCCATTTCAATGCAATTCCAATTCCCTGGAATTAGGAATTGGTAATTGAACATTTTATTTCCTCAAAAAAAAAAAACTGTAAAATTGTAAAAAACTTCTCAATTACAATTGGTGAGGTGCCCACCTCAATTCCTCAGGAGTGGAATTGAAAAAAATTGTCAAAAAAAACTTTAATTTAATTGGAAGTTGAAATTTTAAATACTTTTTTATTAACTCAGAACTCCTGTATATCGAAGAGACCAACATTCTAATGTAATACTTTTTGAGTTAGAGCAAAATATATAGCTGCTACACTTCCTGGTCTCATTTCGTCCACTTTTTGCAAGGCGCTTGGCGCTGAACCTCCGCACTCATGCACTAAAATTGAGTAACCGACTAACAGAGCGAGTCAAATAAAGTCTTAAAATGAGTAATAAATGAGTTTTGAATTAATGGAAAAATAATTAAAATTTTTCAAAACTAATCATTACACCCCAGAGCTTACTTCATTTACTATTATACATATACGTAATATATACTTGGTTACTGAAATCCATATTAAAGATAATAAATATACTTATTTAACTTCATTTTTTCATAAAGATCATTGTTTAATAGTTTTTCATGCCGTTTGATAATAATAAAATATAAAATCAAGTACTATTTCAAGTCCTTTGAAAAGAAAAATTTAACTTAAACACTTTTATACAGGCATATTTGTGTAAAACATTCTGCCACCAACGCATTTTGTATGTGCAAACTTAGCAACTTCAGGCTGAAACTTATTCGGGCTTCTAGTTGTGGGCATGTATATTTTGCAAAGAGTTTTAAAAGATTTCTAATTAAAACTTTTAAAGAAACTGTTGGTTGACATGAATAGCCAAGTTTTCCAGTTTTTTAAAAATACTCTTGTTACTAGAGCTTTTGCTATACTTTAGTGCAATTTATGCAATTTTTTCAAAAGTCTTAAATGCTTTTAAAATAAAACAAAAAAACAATTATAAATGCTCCAACTGGAAATATTTAAATTCTCAACTCATCGCGCGCGAGTTACGACCCCCACTCAAACGACAACAACAAATACATATACTTCTCAGCCACCACCCAAACCATCGAGGCTCAATACGCCGCTGCAACACTTACAGTAACAATTACAACAAACACAACAACAATACCAAATTAACCAACAAGTCAAAGACATCGTTACTACATTTACAACAACAGCACAAACGGCAATTAAATCTCGGCACCCACAACAATAGCACCAGAAACAACAACATAATAAGCCCCACTGCACTACTTAAAGTGCAGCGTAATCAATAAGATATTTTAAGTGTTCCAATTTTATTTACACTCTTTCTTTATTTTTTTCCTCATAAATCGCAACTATTAAAATAGGTTCAATTTTAAAGTATAACATTAAAATCAAACTCTTGCATTTCTGATATTATGTTGCAACCATAAATTGGGCAACATTTTACGATTATTTATTCTACATATTAACCACAAGACATTAAAATGAAACCCTTGCATTTTTGATATTATGTTGCAACTATAAATTAGGCAACACTTTGCGACTATTAACTTTTACATATTAACCACATTGTATTTCTTTTACATACATTACATTTCTCCTATTTTACAATTGTATTTCTTCCATTTATATCTTTACATACTTTTACACATTTACATTTCGAAAACGAATTGGTTAGATTTTAAGAAAGAGTTGTAATAAAGTTCAGTTCTAAGTTTACAGCAGAAAAGAAAAGTGTGTTTCAATCAAACTGCTCTAAGCAAGGAACATAACTGGCGCAGTCTACGGCTTGGCGAACCATCTTGTGAATAGTGAATAATCAGTATCCTTCTTATTTGAAGAATAAGTGATAAAATAATTGTTCGAAAGAATATCGAACTAAAATTATTGTAATTATCAGAAGTTATTATCGAGAGAATATCGATACATAATATTCTGAAATAAGTGTTGACTGAATATCAGCACATTTTTTTTTCACAAGATCGGTTAAGTATCAACTTTTAATCGCCGTTGGAACTCAACGCTCTGAAAGGACGACTATATCAACTTTTAATCGCCGTTGGAACTCAACGCTCTGAAAGGACGACTATATCAACTTTTAATCGCCATTGGAACTCAACGCTCTGAAAGGACGACTAGCGAACAACAAGCATCATGCAGCTAAAGCAGTTAATCATCATCATCGTTGGAAGCATGTAAGTCGAAAACTGAAAAATAATTAAATAAAACAAAGCTTAAAAATAAAACAAATAAATTTTTTCAATAAAAGGGGATAAGAAAAGAAAAATTTCAATACGTTAACAATTTTATTCAATAAAAAAAAAAAAAAGAACAAAGAAAAAAAATTCATGTGGAAAAAAACCCAGAAAAAACGTGCAGAAAATCAGCCCTATTCAGTTTCCCTCAGTAATCTTTTTAAAAGCAGAAGCCTTAGTTCAATTCTAGAAGAACCAAGTAGAGAATTTACTATGGAAAATACAGCCCCCATCCCAACCCTTCCCACCCCTGCCCCTGTATATGTGGATATTTTTCAGTCACTTCGCATTCCAGATGCAATAAAGGATTTGCCTCAATATGATGGCAATCCTCGACTACTATACGAATTTCTAAATAACGTAGAGGAAATATTGTTACATACAAGAGGTGCTAGTCATACGCCTCAAGGACAAATACTACTAAGGGCAATACGAAATAAGATAGTCGGTCAGGCAAACGAAGTACTAAATATGTACGGAACGTCACTCAATTGGGAAAACATAAAAACTAACTTAATTCTGCATTACTCTGACAAAAGATCGGAGACTTCACTTATTAGGGATTTACACAACTTACGACAATACAACAAAACTGTAGAAAATTTTTTCAGTGAAATAATAGAAATTCAGGCTACACTGTGCAACAATATTTTGATACACGAAAGTGATCAAAATGTTGTAGCAGCAAAAAAAGAACTATTTGCGGAAATGTGTCTAAACTCATTTTTAAGTGGTCTTAGAGAGCCACTTGGCTCAAACATTAGGGCTATGAGGCCAGAATCCTTGGCCACTGCTTTAGCCTACTGTATAAAAGAACAAAATATTCATTACATGAGATCAGAAAGAAACACATATCAGAGTAAACAATATAAGCCATATAATACGTTCAATAAATATCCAGCAAGAATGCAAAACCCACGTAACTTTACACCAAATACGTCTAACTATAATCCAAACACATCAAATTACTACCAAAACACATATAACCCAAACCAGTCCCGATTTAATAACCCACCAACATACAATAGGTTTAATCCTAATCATAACCCTTTTAGAAATAACCACAACAATAATAACAATTCGTCATTTTCTGCCAGACAACCACAACCAGAACCAATGGACACAAGTTCAGGTTTTACAAACACTAAAAACTCCACTGTATCTCAAAGGAATAATAATTCCGATGTAAGCATGCGTTCTAAATTTTCCAGGATGACAAGACCAAGAACAGAAGAATTTCATAACATAAATAAAAATCCAAGGACCCAACGCCCCAATACCTCTTACCAACAACAATTAGATCAATATACAGATGACTCAATAGAAGACATCAATAACATTGAAGATGATCAAAATTTTTTCCGATCAGCCTCACCGAACCAACAGGATAAACCAAACACTAACGTGGACGTAAACATTAACGATACAGAATCTAATCACGCTACAAACGGAAGCACAATTCACTCTGCTATAGAAAATCTCAACGATGGAATAGCTATTTCCGAAAAACCACTAAACGATTTTAATCTACAAATAATTCTACAAATATCAAGCCAAGCACCTGAAATCACAGTCGAAATTCCATTTAGAAATAAACAAAGACGCATAATCCGAAAAACTAATTTTAATGAAGACAGTATTACTCAAATTTTAAAAAACTATATGGCACCTAATAAATTATCTGCCATCTATACGGATGACGATACATTCAGAATAGTCCAGGATGTATACTCCAAATATTTTTCACATACCCAAATATTCCGTGTAATACGCTGCATGGAAATATTACAGGACATAACACAAAGCGACGAACAAGAACAGTTGATTAGGGATTATCACAATCGACATAACCATAGAGGAATAAATGAAACACATTTGCATCTCAAAAGAAAGTACTACTTTCCATTTATGAAAAATAAAATCACACAAACAATTAATAACTGCGAAACCTGCAAAACTCAAAAATACGATAGGAATCCCCCTAAAACAAAATTTGAAAAACCAGAAACACCTATTAAGCCACTCGATATTTTGCACATCGATATATATACAATTAACAATCACCCTATCTTAACAATAATTGACAAATTTTCTAAGTTCGGAGCAGGTTATAATCTACAATCGAAAAATAGCGTATCCATCCTAAAAGCATTAAAAACATACATCAGTGTTTACGGTACACCTCGAAAAATTGTATGTGACCAAGGTCAAGAATTTATGGCAAATATATTTAAGGACTTCTGTCGTCAGTACCAAATAGAACTGCATTTTACGTCATTCCAACAATCGAGTAGTAATTCTCCAGTAGAGCGTATGCATTCCACTTTAACTGAAATTTACAGAATTTTACTTACAACTCGAAAAGAAAACAATCTATCTCTTGAACATGACGAAATTTTAGCAGAAACATTTATAACTTACAATAACGCAATTCACTCCGCCACCAAACACACTCCCTACGAGTTATTTTTTGGCAGAACATACAAATTCAATAACATAATTTCATTTCACAATGAACACGAATACCTTCAAAAGTTAAAAGAATATCAGGAGATTCTATACCCAAAAATATGTGAACAGCTTAAACAAATTACAAGCCTTAACATAGATAAAATCAATGTAACTAGAGACGAACCCGAAAATTTCGACAGCAACAAAACCATATTTAGAAAAGAAAATAGAAGAAATAAAATGACTCCTAGATTCACAAAACATAAAGTAAAACGCAATAAAAAAGTCACATTAACCACAATAAAAGACCAAAAATTACACAAATCCAAACTAAGAAAACAAAATAAACCATAAATTTTAACATTATACCTCGAATTTTTTTTTCCAATAGGCACTTTTAGCTTGCATTATATTTGTATATTTTCACTTTTTAGGGTACAACTGGTCATTGGACAGTTAATAGAGATTCATAACGTCAAAGATAACCAAGGTATAATTCCACTCAGACTCGGACCGGCACGAGTAGTAAAAGGGTATAACAATTTAATCCATATAATCGACCTAGACAAATACCATGAAAACATTAACAAATTATCCACTACCTTTACTGAAATTAAAGCACAAGGTATACAACCAAATCTTATAAAAGTAACTGAATGAAACTTTTCGAACTAAAGAATAAAATTCAAACACTATCACCTGTTGCTAGACAAAAAAGGGGTATCTTGAATGGACTAGGATCAGTAGTAAAGTTTATTACAGGAAACATGGATGCGGTTGATGCACAAAATTTAAATAATGAAATAACAAAATTAAAAGAAAATGAAGAAAACTTACAAAAAGAATCGGTCAATCAAAACAAATTGAATATGCAAATGATCGCAAGATTTAAAAATATTACTGAACACATGAATAATGAACATAGCACAATTGAAAAATTTGTAAACAAATATTCAAAAGAAACAGCCAATAAAATTAAAAGAAATGAAAATATTCTAGAAGAAATGCAATATCTTAACCAACTTAACTACAATATAGATATTTTATTCAATCATATCACAGACATAGCAGAAGCCATACTATTAGCCAAACTAAACATTATATCCAAGCTTATATTAAACCAAAAAGAGTTACAAGAAATTAGAAATTATATGATTAATCAATCCATTAAAATTGAAACAGATGAAGAAATATACGAACTATTACAATTACAAGCATATTATAATCATTCTAATGTCATATTCAATGTTCAAATACCTAATCTTTATACAGAAAATTATCAGCTATATCATATTATACCTACCCCTATAAACATAACAAAGCAAATAATAACAAAATCATACATAACTTACAATAACAAAACAATTCAGTTTTTCGACAAAACATGCCAAAGAATATCTAAAATATACTTTTGCCAAAAACCAATCCAAAAAGAAAACACTCAAGAATCTAAATGCCTGGGGCAGCTCATGCAAAATCAACCTGGACACTGCGACCTGTATGACCTCGGAAAGATAACAACAATCTTCCAGCCAGAAGCCAACTTTATCGTCTATATTAATATACCCTATACACTAATAAATTCTACTTGCAGTCAAAGACAATACACAGTTGAAGGTACCGGTGCTATTCATTTCCAGAACTGCGACATCGCTATAAGAGGTATCATCTACAAGAGCAATGTTGGAATTTTCTGGGACGAGATACATATCCTGCCAATAACACACTCAGGAATACAAGCCCTGTCAGTAACCGAAGCCCTAAACTTGGAAAAACTTCGCGACCATCAAATCGAAAGCTACGCATCAGTTAAACACCTCAGCACAATTACATATGCCCAAGACGCACTGCAATATACGTTAATTGTAATCCTTGTCCTGATCTTCATTTACGTCCCTAGGAAAATAATGGCATCAATTTATACACCGCAAACCAATTTCGTAAGGGCCACTGCACAATCTTTATGGCCCTCACTTCATACTGGGGGGGGAGGAGTTACGACCCCCACTCAAACGACAACAACAAATACATATACTTCTCAGCCACCACCCAAACCATCGAGGCTCAATACGCCGCTGCAACACTTACAGTAACAATTACAACAAACACAACAACAATACCAAATTAACCAACAAGTCAAAGACATCGTTACTACATTTACAACAACAGCACAAACGGCAATTAAATCTCGGCACCCACAACAATAGCACCAGAAACAACAACATAATAAGCCCCACTGCACTACTTAAAGTGCAGCGTAATCAATAAGATATTTTAAGTGTTCCAATTTTATTTACACTCTTTCTTTATTTTTTTCCTCATAAATCGCAACTATTAAAATAGGTTCAATTTTAAAGTATAACATTAAAATCAAACTCTTGCATTTCTGATATTATGTTGCAACCATAAATTGGGCAACATTTTACGATTATTTATTCTACATATTAACCACAAGACATTAAAATGAAACCCTTGCATTTTTGATATTATGTTGCAACTATAAATTAGGCAACACTTTGCGACTATTAACTTTTACATATTAACCACATTGTATTTCTTTTACATACATTACATTTCTCCTATTTTACAATTGTATTTCTTCCATTTATATCTTTACATACTTTTACACATTTACATTTCGAAAACGAATTGGTTAGATTTTAAGAAAGAGTTGTAATAAAGTTCAGTTCTAAGTTTACAGCAGAAAAGAAAAGTGTGTTTCAATCAAACTGCTCTAAGCAAGGAACATAACTCGCGCTTCTCAGCAAATTAAGATAACTAAAAATGTTATGAAGCAAGAAAAGAGCGGCAACAACAGACACTCATGCATGAGCAAACACACACATATAAACGTAAATTTACATAAAAATGCACACACTGCAGATAGCGCTGGGGAAAACAGACATTTGCATGCTGCGAGCCGGGTGGACAGAATGGCGGAAGTCTACTAGTTAAGGTCGTTAAATATGTCATTGAGTAGCATTGCTTTGTTGTTGCCTAAAAGCACACAAAAGCTTTCTTCTGCAACAAAGAAACAAAAAAGTAGAGAAGCAGGAAGCGTGCATAAGTAGCGGAAGTTTGTTGTTGCAGCAGCACCAGCGAATAAGTGGACTTATGTGTTAGTCTATGTTGAAGTACCTACGTATTATTTTTTCTTTTTTGATGTTGTAGTAGTGAGCTGATGCAGCAGGTAGTTTATTTTTTAATACAAATAAAGACTACAAAATAAACAATATAAAACATGACTTACGGTTCACGTGGCGTATGATTGACATGATAATCTTAATGGAAGTTTTTGACGCTATTTTTCATGCAGGTTTTATCAACTTAATTGTTTGTCTACAAAATTTTACACTTTTTTAGGAACATTCTAATAAAAATTCTTAATTTAAACATCTTAAGTCTTATTTAATTTATTTTATATATTTATGTATTCTTATGCTATTAAAATTTTTAAAATTTTTATACTTTTTTAATTTTATAAGTATTGTTATATTGCTATATTTTTAATATTTATATATTTTTATATTTGTGTGTTATATTTTTGTATTTTCATATTTTTATATGTTGGTATTTTTATATTTTTATATTTTTATATTTTAAAATTTTTATATTTTTATATTTTTATATTTTTATATTTTTATATTTTTATATTTTTATATTTTTATATTTTTATATTTTTATATTTTTATATTTTTATATTTTTATATTTTTATATTTTTATATTTTTATATTTTTATATTTTTATATTTTTATATTTTTATATTTTTATATTTTTATATTTTTATATTTTTATATTTTTATATTTTTATATTTTTATATTTTTATATTTTTATATTTTTATATTTTTATATTTTTATATTTTTATATTTTTATATTTTTATATTTTTATATTTTTATATTTTTATATTTTTATATTTTTATATTTTTATATTTTTATATTTTTATATTTTTATATTTTTATATTTTTATATTTTTATATTTTTATATTTTTATATTTTTATATTTTTATATTTTTATATTTTTATATTTTTATATTTTTATATTTTTATATTTTTATATTTTTATATTTTTATATTTTTATATTTTTATATTTTTATATTTTTATATTTTTATATTTTTATATTTTTATATTTTTATATTTTTATATTTTTATATTTTTATATTTTTATATTTTTATATTTTTATATTTTTATATTTTTATATTTTTATATTTTTATATTTTTATATTTTTATATTTTTATATTTTTATATTTTTATATTTTTATATTTTTATATTTTTATATTTTTATATTTTTATATTTTTATATTTTATATTTTTATATTTTTATATTTTTATATTTTTATATTTTTACATTTTTACATTTTTACATTTTTATATTCTTATATTTTTATATTTTTATATTTTTATATTTTTATATTTTTATATTTTTATATTTTTATATTTTTATATTTTTATATTTTTATATTTTTATATTTTTATATTTTTATATTTTTATATTTTTATATTTTTATATTTTTATATTTTTATATTTTTATATTTTTATATTTTTATATTTTTATATTTTTATATTTTTATATTTTTATATTTTTATATTTTTATATTTTTATATTTTTATATTTTTATATTTTTATATTTTTATATTTTTATATTTTTATATTTTTATATTTTTATATTTTTATATTTTTATATTTTTATATTTTTATATTTTTATATTTTTATATTTTTATATTTTTATATTTTTATATTTTTATATTTTTATATTTTTATATTTTTATATTTTTATATTTTTATATTTTTATATTTTTATATTTTTATATTTTTATATTTTTATATTTTTATATTTTTATATTTTTATATTTTTATATTTTTATATTTTTATATTTTTATATTTTTATATTTTTATATTTTTATATTTTTATATTTTTATATTTTTATATTTTTATATTTTTACATTTTTATATTTTTATATTTTTATATTTTTATCTTTTTATATTTTTATATTTTTATATTTTTATGTTTTTATATTTTTATATTTTTATATTTTTATATTTTTATATTTTTATATTTTTATATTTTTATATTTTTATATTTTTATATTTTTATATTTTTATATTTTTATATTTTTATATTTTTATATTTTTATATTTTTATATTTTTATATTTTTATATTTTTATATTTTTATATTTTTATATTTTTATATTTTTATATTTTTATATTTTTATATTTTTTTATTTTTATATTTTTATATTTTTATATTTTTATATTTTTATATTTTTATATTTTTATATTTTTATATTTTTATATTTTTATATTTTTATATTTTTATATTTTTATATTTTTATATTTTTATATTTTTATATTTTTATATTTTTATATTTTTATATTTTTATATTTTTATATTTTTATATTTTTATATTTTTATATTTTTATATTTTTATATTTTTATATTTTTATATTTTTATATTTTTATATTTTTATATTTTTATATTTTTATATTTTTATATTTTTATATTTTTATATTTTTATATTTTTATATTTTTATATTTTTATATTTTTATATTTTTATATTTTTATATTTTTATATTTTTATATTTTTATATTTTTATATTTTTATATTTTTATATTTTTATATTTTTATATTTTTATATTTTTATATTTTTATATTTTTATATTTTTATATTTTTATATTTTTATATTTTTATATTTTTATATTTTTATATTTTTATATTTTTATATTTTTATATTTTTATATTTTTATATTTTTATATTTTTATATTTTTATATTTTTATATTTTTATATTTTTATATTTTTATATTTTTATATTTTTATATTTTTATATTTTTATATTTTTATATTTTTATATTTTTATATTTTTATATTTTTATATTTTTATATTTTTATATTTTTATATTTTTATATTTTTATATTTTTATATTTTTATATTTTTATATTTTTTATTTTTATATTTTTATATTTTTATATTTTTATATTTTTATATTTTTATATTTTTATATTTTTATATTTTTATATTTTTATATTTTTATATTTTATTATTTTTATATTTTTATATTTTTATATTTTTATATTTTTATATTTTTATATTTTTATATTTTTATATTTTTATATTTTTATATTTTTATATTTTTATATTTTTATATTTTTATATTTTTATATTTTTATATTTTTATATTTTTATATTTTTATATTTTTATTTTTTTATATTTGTAAAGTTTTTATATTTTAATATTTGTATTCTTTTTATTTTATACTTTTATATTTTGTTAGTTTTATATATAATAAAAAAATTTTAATTTATTTTTAAAAATTTTTTCACTCTCATTATAAACTATTTGATATTACATTTTTTATGAAAAATTTGCCACAATAGTGCAGGATAAAAAATAAAAGCCAAATTCAATTTCGTTTATCAAAAAGAAGGTGCGTTCTTGTTTTCATGCCTCAATAAATCGCTTTAACGCTCACACACAAACACACACCTACACATGATTTTATAGCATAAGCTGTAGGCATGCAAGATTAATGAAATTTCACTATTTTATTAAAAAATGTACAAACCTTTTTTTTTGCTGTTTTTCAATTTTACTCAACTCTATTACATTCACTGGCATAAAATAACCTGCAAGTAAATAAATAAAAATGCAATTTAATTAACTTTTGTTGGCGATTATTATACAGTATTTTGTTCATGACAAAAAAAAATTACACAAAGCACTTTTATTATATGAAATACTTCAGTAAACCGTATAAAAAAGGAAGAGAAAATTTAAGACGGTGAGTAAAAAATATGAAAATGTATGAATGCGCTCAAAAGAATGCAAATACCTGAATTGAAATTGAAACGTATTAAACTTTAATTCTTATAAGCGAATAAGAATTGGCATATATAGCAGTCTTTAAATCCCCATTCGTAGATATTTTTTCAAAAATGTTCCCTATTAAAAATAGTTTAAGCCAATTAAAAAGATTTTTACAATGTTTAATTCTTTGTGATGATTATTTTAATTTATAAAACGCATTTATATGGCACAAATATCAATAGATGTTAGTCATTTGGTGAACTTTATGTTTTTTCTCTTAATTTTTGCTTTTATCAAAAAGGCAAAAGCTAATTACTATCAGCAAAAATTTTAATTATAAAATAAAAACGCAATTTTAGTCAAGATACTGGTTTAAATAAAAACAACAACAAAGCTTAGTTTAATGTAAGCAATGCTGAAAATGAGTCTGTGTACTAGTTTTAGTTCGAGTGTGTTTGGTAAAGACAAATGCAATCGAGTTCACAGACGCCAGAGCAGCAGCAGCAGCACATTAAATATGATAATGCTTAAGCACTAAAACTGTGCGAAAAGAAGCTCATATCTGTGCAGAAGTTCCTATGCATTCATGTGTAGATACACATATACTAAAATTTGTGCATGTGTACAGCCATAAGTATGCTACATATACGGTTACTTTGTGTTTGAGAGCAAATTGTTGGTTTTTAATTTGCTTTTAATCCTAGGTTTCACTTGAATTCAAATTGATGATATTTGTTCTAAGTAATCATCGGCAAATTAAAGATACTCTCTGATATCTGCCTCCAGACAACTTTCTAAAAAGAAAGTATTCAGTGTTGACCAAGATTTAAAAGTTGCTCTTTGAACAAATATTTAAGCAACAATGACCGTAGATTGCTACTAGTTTGACCTTTAATTGGCAATTGAGGTTGAAATTTATACACAGTAGTTTGCAAAAGTTTTTGGATTTTTATATTTTAGACATGCTTTTTATTATTTAAAAATTTTTCTTTACAAGGACATCCACTATAAAAAGTTTTATTTTATTTTATAACGAAGAGGGTTTTCATTAGATAAATTCTAAGTTGAGTGACTATTGAAGTAAAAACTTGACGTTTATCACGCATTTACCGTCACCTTCAAAAAATTGTCATACCATCATAAAAACACAAAATGAAAGAAACCTTAAGAATTGATGGTTCGAATAGAAACAATCTAGAAAAATTTTTCTATTTCATTTTTTTATATCGTATGGATATATTTAGGAGAAGCAAAAGCAGTATATTCAGTATGATGTCAGTTTTTTGCACACAATTTTTTAAAAACATTTTCATGAATAGGTTAGGTAAAAAGTTATGAGTAACCTAAATTGCAGACACAGGAGCTTATTGAACCATTGAGATTCTCTATGTAAGTAAGCCAATGCAAGCAAATGAAGGTGCTCCTTATGTATCTTAATAAATTATATACAAATATATTAATGTTTAAAATTTAATTTTTAAATTTTAATTTATTTTTAAAAAGTTTTTCATTCTCATTATAAACTATTTTAAATTACATTTCTTAATGTATTCACAAGCTCCTGATATTCTCCGTAATGTCTGTTTCCCGTATGGCGATCTTGACGTTGTCTGAGATTAGGACATTCGCATAAGAGACGTTTGATGGTTTCTACCTCCTCGACATCTTCCCAGCTTTTACAGAAATTTTGATAAGGGATCTCTTGTCTTGCAACCATTGTTCCAATAGCACAGAGTCTTGTAACTTATCTTTAAGTTCTGAAAAAAAAAATAAATTCTGTACCTAGCTTAGCTGGTAAAACTTATTAAGAGAATACTTTTCTACTCAAATAAAAAACAAAAAAATTACAATTTCAAACCTTAAAAGGACTTTGACTGAGTTTCTTATAATCAATTGTATTGTGGGTGTTAAAAATGTTTTCACACGAATGATTGAAAACAGGATCTACAAGCTTTATACCGACCTGAACGACTCTTGTTCTCAGAAAGCTTCTGCAAGGCAGTTTGTACTCTCTGAGGTAAGTCATTGTCTGCAGAGAACTGACAACCGATACAAATATTAATTTTAGTTGAAAAAAATATTCTGAGCTAAGTGGGATATTAACCAGGGCTATTTAGCTTACAGACCACACATTTGCCGATTATGTTACGGCCGCCACATATTTCCAAAGTTTAAAACAAGTTTATATCCTTTAATTTCAAGCAACAAACGTTTTTGCGACAACCTAAATGTAGAATTTATAAAAACAATGTTGCATCATTTAAATGTCAAACGCAGCATTATTATTATTCATAAACTTTTTACCCTCAACTTTATGATTAATACATATTTAATATTTGGAAACGAATCCATAAAAACAGCAGCCATAAATATAGTGAAATAAAAGCAATAGCATTTGATTGATAATGCTCGTTTTAGTACACACACCAGCAACAACATAAAATATGCCACGAAAAATATTTTTTATAGTAGTATAAAAAATATAATAATAATAGAGAAAAATGAAGACTTGCACTTCATTTTTTTATTTCCTCGGCTATATAAGGCACGAAATAAAAGAAAAATTATGTCAATAAATTTCAATTTTATGGTGC
Source organism: Dichetophora obliterata (assembly GCA_963920525.1). Taxonomy (NCBI): domain Eukaryota; kingdom Metazoa; phylum Arthropoda; class Insecta; order Diptera; family Sciomyzidae; genus Dichetophora; species Dichetophora obliterata. The sequence goes on from OY986439.1 coordinate 64,130,562, forward strand.
GCACGAAACTTTGCATTCCAGAGCAGTAGAGCAATAGAACGTAGATTGTGCGAACACTTTTATACATCATTTAAAGTAGAAGTTGACAGTTGATAGTTACAAGTATGTAAATAATGCCAATGATGTGAATGTAAAGAACAGAAAGATTAATATTTATTTGCATACTATTTAGACTTATTTGCACAATTTGAAGCTTTTGTACTCAATTTTGTGGAATTTAAAGAGATTTTACAGTTTTCATAAAATCACTTTGTATGGTAAGAAGACGTGGTTTTCCTTTGATTTTTACAATTTCATACTTAAAGTACATATTAAGAATTAAACTTTATGTGCAAAATTTTAAGTCATTAGGTTAATTTTTGTGGAATTTAATGCGATTATACCGTTTGCGTAAAGGCTCTTAATATGGGAGGCAGGCGTGGTTTTTAACCGATTTGAATCATTTTCAACCTCGGTCTGTATTTATTTATATAAAATTAATTTATTGAAATTCGTTACGATAGCTCTAAAGATATTTGTTTCTGAATTAGACTCGCTTTCAAGTTTTTTTTTTAATTGTGTTGGCTGCGAACCATCACATCCTTATTTCACGCCGTTTTTTTTTTTCAATCTTTAGTAACGATATTTACGAAAAAATCATTGTACTAAAATTAATATAATTTTAAAGATATATGAATGTTTTTAGTGTCAAAATAACAAAAAAAACTTTAAAATAAAATGGGCAAAATATTCCGTTTCCAAAAAGTAATAATATAACAAAATTAACGTAAGTTTAAAAATGAGTGAAGGTGGCGTGGCAAAAACTTAAGTTGCAAGAAGTTTGTATGTTGGATATATTTCAAACACATTTGCTCACAGCAAACCAAACGATATCGTTTCGATATCGAAATGATATCGTAAAGGTGATAATTTCTATCGATAACGATACACGAGCCGATATCGTTATGATATCGCAAAAGTCCTGTTTTCGATAAAAATGGACATATCATAAATGATATCAAAGACATATTAATCGAAACGATATCAAAATTTCAATTACGTTTCGATATCGAGATGATATCGTTAAGGTAATAACTTCTATCGTTAACGCTTTACGAGACGATATCGTTATGATATCGAAAAAAGGCAGTTCTCGATAAAAATGGTATTTACGATAAAAATTTGATATTTACGATATCAAAAGCATATTAATCCTTGATATCGAAACGATATTGCAAATAATAAGCATACGGAGATTTGAACCTCGGCTGCGTGCGTGTAAGTTTATCAGCTTATCCATACGACCATCGCAATTGTTAGCTTATCATTACTTAATTTCCTTCATTAAAAATGAAAGCTAGCCTTCGGTCGTAAATTCAAACCACAACCAAGACAAACAAATTTTTTTCTGTGCTGTTTGAAAATATAGGTTTTTTTATACAAAGTTTTTTAACCAAAGCTCAAAATGTTATTTTCCTATAAATTTTTTTATAAATTTCTTTTTATTTATTTTATAGATAAAAAAAAATGGTTTTTTGCTTAAGACATGTAATAATAACATTGAACTTAAAATAAAAAATTAAATGATTTATTTTTAAAAATGTTTTAAAAAAATTTTTGCAAATAATGAAAAACCGAATACGAGATCTCGGACTTGTAAAGCATGCAATAACAATAGAGTTCAGCTACTACAGCTTTTTCACACTTTCTCCGCAATAGATCATTTTAAGAACCAATCCAATATCATTGAAATAACTCAAAGATATCGATAAAAGTGGTCCAATAAAAAACCAAAAGGGAGAAAAATTTACCCACCATAATATGGGTTGGGCTCAGGGACAACACAAGACATAACAACTAACCATGCGTTTACATAGATCTAATCATACATTAGTTTTCAATCTACTTTTGAGTTGACCTTTCGACAAGTTAACATCAAACACGCTACAGTTGTTAACAAAGGTACTCATGCGATTAAATGGAGCAGTTAACATATAATTTGTTCTACTAAATGGTAAATAAATCAAGTTGTTAGAGTTTCTGCTGCTTCTACGGTTAGTGTTAAAATTTATAAAAGAAAGAAGCTCTGGAGAGTCGAATACACCAGTTATGAGTTGGTGTAAGTAGACGATATCAGCAGATTTTCTTCTCTCACTTAAAGATTGCATCTTTAATAATTTTAAACGATCCTCATAAGGAGGAAGATTAAAAGTGTCAGTTCCGCTTAAGCCCCTTAGAGCAAACCGAACAAAACGTTTTTGAATTCTTTCTATTCGTTCAACATGTACATTGTAACTTGGCGACCAAACTTGACTTGCATACTCCAAGTGAGGACGGACAATTGAATAATACAGCCTTGTAGTTGTTATCATACTATTAAATTCTTTGGCCCAGCGTTTTATAAAACCGAGCATAGAAGACGCTTTTTTACAAATGCTATCAATATGCATGTTAAACGACAATTTAGAATCCATGCATATACCAAGGTCTTTGACGGTAGTTACACGACTTAAAGCAGTATCTTTAATTTTGTAATCAAAAATAAAATTGTTCCTTTTACGCGAAAAGGTCATAGTTTGGCATTTATCTGGATTTAAAAACATGTTATTTTTAGAACACTAAACCTCAAAGGAGTTCAAGTCTGACTGGAGCAGGTCTGAATTGTCCTTAGAATCAATTGTTCTGTATATTTTCATATCATCTGCATAAATAAGCAAATGAGAGTGTTTGATGACGTGGGTAACATCATTAATTGCCAAAATAAACAGGTGGCTTCCTTGAGGAACACCCGATTCTGCAACAAATTCAGAAGACAACACGCCTCGGAACCGTATTTGATAAGATCGCTCCATCAAATACGATTTGATCCAGTTTACAAAATATTGTGGAAATCCCATTAATTTAAGTTTAAATAAAATTAGATTATGTGGTAATTTATCAAAAGCTTTGCTAAAATCAGTGTAAATACAATCGACCTGGCTACCAGAATCAATAGATTTTAAACAGAATGTAGTGAAATCAAGGAGATTAGACACAGTGGATCTGCCAGTAACAAAACCATGCTGACGAGTTGTCATGACTTGCCCACAGTGAATTTTCACTCGATCGAACACTATTCGCTCAAAAAGTTTAGGCATCGAAGACAATTTAGCGATAGGCCTATAATTAGTGACGTTATTCCTGCAACCTTTTTTGTAAATAGGACTGATATAAGATTTTTTCCAAAAAAGAGGAAAATTACTTTCATTAATTGATTTATTAAAAAGTAACGAGAGAGGCTGACACAAAACGGAGCCGCATTGTTTTAACACTGCGGCAGGAATTCCATCTGGTCCAGCGCTAAAATCCTCATCGATTGATTCAATATACTTAAAAATATCCTCTGAGGTAAAAGATATATGCCCCAAAGAAACTCTGGATGCGTTGTTCATATAATCAAAATACGCTAAATCAGGATTAAAATAATCTGAACAGAATGATTCTTTAAAAAGATTGGCAAATAAGCCACAAATAATGGTGGAATCGTCAGTAAATCCATCCTGAAATTTGAAAGAAGAAGGAAATCCATCAGTCTTCTTCTTAACATTAATAAATCCCCAAAATTTTCTTGGATCAGACAAAATACTCAGCTTCATATTATCCAAATACTCATTATATAATGCAGCTGAGCAATTCTCAAATTCTAGAAACAAACGTTTGTATGTTTCTAGGTCATTTGAGTCAAAACTACAAACATATTTCTTCCATGCCCTATTCCTATTGTTGCGAAGAGTCTTTAAATCCTTTGTGTACCAAGGGTGCGCAGAATTTTTCGCAAATTTGAGACTATATGGTACAGACTGAGAAAACATGGCAAAGAGCTCCGTATAGAAATAACGGGCTCGAAACGAACATGAGATCTTCGATCCATACAAAATTATATGACAACACTTAGAATTTTTTATATAAATTTTTACATAGAAAATGATATGAAAAGTTCTCGAATTTTTTTATATAAAAATTATGAAAATTTTTTTATTTAAATTATCATATTTTTAGCAGCTAACAATGACAAAATAGTTTTTTATTAATATAAAATACTTTCATAAAAAAAATTCTGACTCGTCAATAAGCTCGAAACGAACACGAGATCTTGGATACATTTAAAATTATATGAAAACACATAGAATTTTTCATATAAAAATTGTGAAATTTTTTTTCTTCGTTACTCTTCATAATTATATACAGTTGCGGTCAAAATAAATGTAGTACTCTTATATTCAGACATGTTTGGATAAATAATTCTAGTCTACAAATTTCAGATCCGGTAAGCCCATTATCATTCCTATATGTAATTTCAACACTGGTTCCAAATCTGTACTCAGTTTCCTCCTGTATTGTAAAATTTTCAAGATACAGGGTGTTGTACGTTTTTGGCACGTGTTTAGTATTATTGATCTAGAATCTAAACTACTCACCATAAAATAAAAAATATTTTTTTGTATTTTAGAAAAAGTATCAACTTTTCTATCAATATATCAACCACTATCGTGCCATGTGCTGTAGCGGAGCCAAAATTTTTAAATTATCCAACGAAATATCAAAAAATATTTTATCAACCACTATCGTGTCATGGCTTCGCTACAGCACATGACACGATAGTGGTTGATACATTGATGGAAAAGTTGATACTTTTTCTAAAATACAACATAATACTTTTAATTTTATGGTGAGTAGTTTAGATTCGAGATCCATAATACTAAACACTTGCCAAAAACGTAAAACATCCTGTATCTTGAAAATTTTACAATTAAGAGGAAACTGAGTACAGATTTGGAAACAGTATTGAAATTAGATATCGGAATGATAATGGGCTCACCAGATCCGAAATTTGTAGACTAGCATTATTTTTACAAACATGTCTGAATATAAAAGTACTACTATTATTTTGACTGCAGCTGTAAGCGGTCGTACATAGGTTTATTTTATTTTATCTAAACATCGGTACCAGCGAAATTATATCGAGCATTTTTTTAATGTAGAGATTGTTGCGATATCGCATTGCTATCATATTCATAAGATCGTGATGATATCGAGTTCCTATTGATTATAGATATCGATACTATATCGCATTGCTATCGCTATTATAATATCGTAATGATATATAGTATTTTTTAATATAGATAACGTTACGATATCGAAATGCTACTGTAAATTTACTATCATGATTATATCTAGAAATTTGTAATATAAATACCGTTATTATATCGAAATGATATGGTTAATTGTACTATCGGGACGATATCGCGTATTTGTGTGTTAAGATATCGCAACGATATCGTCAGATTATAGAACAATTTTTCTACCGAGATAAGGTTTTCTGGGCTCTTACTATACTTTACATTTTTTTTTAAGTGCACACAAGTTAATGGAACTTTAAGCAAATTTTAATTGTTACTCTCATTTTTTTAAAATATTTCTTATATGAACTAAAATTTAATAAGAATTCAAATAATTTTTCAATTACAAAATGTTTTACCAGTGTATACATCACATTATACGAAACGTAAATATTTTAAACTAAACACACAAAAAATTGTTGTGTTCAAGAAAAAGACAGACAACAAAATTCAGTTACACACAAACATTTTTATAAATAAATATTGTTGAGAAAAAGACGATTAAACTTTAGATTGGTTTTTATACACACATTTTATGCTATACCATAGTTATATTTATAAAAAAATATCCCTGTCAGACTCAATTAGAGTTAAAAAGATTATGTTTTTAGTCACATGCCAAGTTGTGCTTTTAATGAAATTATTTTGAATGGCAAACAAGCACGCACACACGAGACCATTGTCAATGACATTAACCTAGAAACCTTATTCAGGGTCTCATCCTTTGAAAGAACAAATGAATTCAATAGCTTGTAAGGAGCATGACGATGACAAGAACTTGCTAAAATACATACGAGAACAAAACGTATTATTGATCACTTAATTTATTTGCTAAGACCAATAATCGATGATAAAAACATATCATTATACGTGTGCGTAACGCGGGGCAAGACAGAGCAAGAAAATCTGCAAGCAAGTGGAGCAAAGGAGCATTCTACGGTCACGTGCAGACAAATTTGACTATTTGTTGGTATTATTTTACAGCCAATTCTAATTTTACTCATTTGAAGTGAAGTTTTTTTGTCTTATCAAAAATATTACATTCAGTTTTTTGATTGTGCGTTAAAATGTTCTATAATTTTTATTAAATGCAAGAGATAGTTGTCACGTGTCGAACGGGACCAGTCAACCAACGGTGCAAGTCGTTGTGTTTCATTACAAATTTTAGCGAAAGTAAATAACATGGCTAAAGTAACTAACAAGTAATTAACTAAAAGTCAAATTTTTATTACACATAAACATGCTTTTGGCGTCAAAGATTTATAAATAAAAACCACAGTTCATTTTTAAATATTATATATATATATGTCACGTGAACACAAATAAAGTCACGTGTCTGACAGGCTGACAATGTTGTAGTCAATTGGAAAATTAAGTAATTCTGTAGTTAGGTAATTATGAAATTTAGTAATAAGAAAACAAATTTAATACATTTTTCTTTCATTATCATTAGACAATGATTTTCATTTTTACTACAACAAAAAATTGACGAAACATTTTAAAAACTAAACATTTACGAAAAATAAAAACTACATTTGTGAAACAGTACAGACGATTTGATCATCATGGTAAATTAATTTATCTACAAATTGCTTAAATTAATAATATTAAAATGTTTCTCTTACATAACTTCATAAAATTATAAGTTTTTAATAAGTTTTAATTTTATGGTTACGGTTGACTTTTTTGTGGAATGCCCCTTGAGATGAAATTCGAGCAACACTATTGATATTAAAAAAAACATTTAAATTTATAATACAATAGTAAGGTATCATTATAGTTAAAAGATACTCATACGCCATGTAACACAATTTGGAATAGAGCCCAAAGCTGTTGCAATAATGACACACATATAAGTAAAAATAAAAATTATTGAATAAAAAAAATATAAAAACTCTTAAACTCATAAATAAGAACATTAATAAATTATTTATATTCGTTCTAAAAAATCAGCCTGGAGTCAAATCATTAGCATTTTATTGCAAGTTGTTTGTCTTTTATTGAGCTCCAAATAAACTAAAACAAAAAGCGATTTTGAATATTTTAAAAAACCACAGGTTATTTATATGAATAATAAATAAAATTAATTGAAAAAAAGGAAAAACTGCAAAAATTTTGAAGACAATTAATTACAAAACGCACAAATTCAGAAACAAATAAAATTCAGAAACAAATAAAAAAACAGCAACTAGCTACATATTGCCTGACTAAAGATTTTCCGAGTGACGTAAAACTCTAAAAAATTTTACACCTACACAAATATACTGCGAGTTATAGGAATAAATACACACATTTTAATGTGTGCTGAGTGCCAGAAAAACCCACATTAAAAGCATATAATAAACTCTTGGCAATACATAGCAAAACAAAAAAAATAAGAAAATGGAGCAATCACACAAGCCTACTCACACTCACACAAACACTCAAATAATGCGTTAGGAAACACCGTCATATTAAAGGCTCACAATTTATGTCTTTAGTTTACGAGTACAAGTGATACTCGACATATGCGTTTGTTGTTCAAAAAAGACAAAATTCCATAGGCTTCAACCAAGTATAAAAATTATTATTAAAATTATGCAGCCGCATGCCAGCCAAGCCAGAGAAAACCAGGCAAAAAACTATGTCAAACAGTGTTGACTGAAGCAGCGCCGCCACTAGTGTAGGTGTGCATATGTGTGTCTATGAGAGTGTTTGAATGTTTGCCAAGAAAAAACAATATTGACTCGATAAAAAAAAACCAAAAATCGCAGCACTGAATTTTAATGCAGTATTAAGTCAACTGTGAATGCATGGACAAAAAGCGTAGTAGGTTAAAGCAAAAAGAACGATGAATTTTTCGCTAAATTTGACTGGATGAATGAAGAAAAAATGTAGTGAATGATCTGTGATTGAATAAATAAACATTATTTATTTTATAAATAAATACAAATATTTGAAATGAATGAAATGAATGAAATGAATGAAATGAATGAAATGAATGAAATGAATGAAATGAATGAAATGAATGAAATGAATGAAATTAATGAAATTAATGAAATTAATGAAATTAATGAAATTAATGAAATTAATGAAATGAATGAAATGAATGAAATGAATGAAATGAATGAAATGAATGAAATGAATGAAATGAATGAAATGAATGAAATGAATGAAATGAATGAAATGAATGAAATGAATGAAATGAATGAAATGAATGAAATGAATGAAATGAATGAAATGAATGAAATGAATGAAATGAATGAAATGAATGAAATGAATGAAATGAATGAAATGAATGAAATGAATGAAATGAATGAAATGAATGAAATGAATGAAATGAATGAAATGAATGAAATGAATGAAATGAATGAAATGAATGAAATGAATGAAATGAATGAAATGAATGAAATGAATGAAATGAATGAAATGAATGAAATGAATGAAATGAATGAAATGAATGAAATGAATGAAATGAATGAAATGAATGAAATGAATGAAATGAATGAAATGAATGAAATGAATGAAATGAATGAAATGAATGAAATGAATGAAATGAATGAAATGAATGAAATGAATGAAATGAATGAAATGAATGAAATGAATGAAATGAATGAAATGAATGAAATGAATGAAATGAATGAAATGAATGAAATGAATGAAATGAATGAAATGAATGAAATGAATGAAATGAATGAAATGAATGAAATGAATGAAATGAATGAAATGAATGAAATGAATGAAATGAATGAAATGAATGAAATGAATGAAATGAATGAAATGAATGAAATGAATGAAATGAATGAAATGAATGAAATGAATGAAATGAATGAAATGAATGAAATGAATGAAATGAATGAAATGAATGAAATGAATGAAATGAATGAAATGAATGAAATGAATGAAATGAATGAAATGAATGAAATGAATGAAATGAATGAAATGAATGAAATGAATGAAATGAATGAAATGAATGAAATGAATGAAATGAATGAAATGAATGAAATGAATGAAATGAATGAAATGAATGAAATGAATGAAATGAATGAAATGAATGAAATGAATGAAATGAATGAAATGAATGAAATGAATGAAATGAATGAAATGAATGAAATGAATGAAATGAATGAAATGAATGAAATGAATGAAATGAATGAAATGAATGAAATGAATGAAATGAATGAAATGAATGAAATGAATGAAATGAATGAAATGAATGAAATGAATGAAATGAATGAAATGAATGAAATGAATGAAATGAATGAAATGAATGAAATGAATGAAATGAATGAAATGAATGAAATGAATGAAATGAATGAAATGAATGAAATGAATGAAATGAATGAAATGAATGAAATTAATGAAATTAATGAAATTAATGAAATTAATGAAATTAATGAAATTAATGAAATGAATGAAATGAATGAAATGAATGAAATGAATGAAATGAATGATTAAATTAACCCTTTCATGTCTTATTTTTTTTATTTTTTTTTTTATTAATATATAATGTAATACATTCTTAATGCTAAAAACCTGCTAAGCCATATGGCTTGTCTGCAGGTAAATGTTATTTAAAAATGTTTAAACTAATTAATATTTTCAAATGTTTAAATTTACTAAATTTCAATTAATTTCATTGTGAGTTTAATAAATAATTTTTATAAGCTTTTTTAATTTTGACCGTATTTGTGGTATTAATCAAGTTGTTTGGCAGTTCATTGTATATTGTAGGTAAGGTGACTTTCATTGTTCGATCTCCATAGGTGTTTTTGGTAGTTTCGACCTTAAATCTACCAGATGTGCGAAGTCTGGTATTGTTTGGGTGATTGATTCTTTCTAAAAGTTCGGGTTCATTAAATTCAGTTAATATCGTTAGACGATATATGTTTTTGACGTTAAGTATTTTTAGTTCACGAGGTAAGTTTTTTGATTCGTTGTTGTTGCTTGTGTTATGATTGTTTGTTGAGCTGTTGTTGTTGGTTGCGATTGCAGTGTTGTTTTCTGGCAGATTGTTGGTAGGTATTTGCAGATTGTTGTTTGTTGAGCTATTGTTGTTGGTTTCGATTGTTGTGTTGTTTTCTGGCGGATTGTTGGTAAGTAATTGTTGATTGTTGTTATTTCTGATGCTGTTTATTGACGTTATATTGTTGTCATTGTTGAAAAGGATATTGATGTTGTTGATGGTACCATTGCTGATATTTGAAGTTGTGTTGTTATTGCTTGTGAGATTATTGTTTGTTTCGTTATTATTAATTTGAAGTGGTGTATTGTTGCTAATGTTGTTGTTCCTGATGTATAAATTGTTGTTGTTGCTTGTGAGATTATTGTTTGTTATGTTGTTGTTAATTCGAAGTTGTGTATTGTTGCTAATGTTGTTGTTGTTGTTGTTGTTGTTGTTGTTGTTGGATAAATTGTTGTTGTTGCTGGATACATTGTTGTTGTTGTTGTAATACATATGTTTCATCCATAGGATTCTAAGGACACGGTTTTGTGTCTGTTGCAATCTTTTACAATGGGAAGAGTTGTCCCACGCAGATATATTATGCCTTATATACGATTCCGCTAATGCAAAGTACGCTTGTCGTAGTACAAAATATGGTGCTGAGTAGCTTAGGTGGTATAAAGAAAATGCTGCTTTACGTAACTTCTTTTGTAGTTCATTAATGTGTACTTTCCATTTGAAAGTATCATCAATATGTACCCCTAGATATTCGTAATGGTTTACTAGTTGAATCGTAGTACTGCAGTTATCATTTATATCATTTGTTTTATTGTGTATGCACTCTACATCGTGGTAATTTAGTTTAACATTAGATTTTTTCATATTTGGCTGTCTGATATGCATGATTTTTGTTTTGGAGGCGTTTATGACTAAACCATTATCATGACACCATTTACACACTGTATCAAGTTTTTGTTGCATCGATTTGATTGCATTTTCAATATTTTTGTTGGTAACAATAATTGCTGTATCGTCAGCATAGGCATAAGTTTGGCAGTTGTTCAAAGTATTTAACATATCGTTTGCGTAAATTAAATATAGCATCGGGCCGAGTTTTGATCCTTGTGGAACTCCCTGGTTTGTTTCTACTTCCTCAATAATTTTGTTGTTGATTTTGACTCTGTACGTTCTGAGATTAAGATAGTCACTAAACCATGACAGTACATGCCCTCTTATACCATTTCTTTCAAGAATTGTTAAAAGTTTTGAATGTGATAGCGTGTCGAAACCTTTACTAAAGTCTATGAATAAGACTAGGCAGTGCTCTACGTTACCAATGGCAGTGTTAATGGTATTTGCAAATCGTCCTAGTAGCTGATTTATGTTTTTTTCTTTTTTAAAACCATACTGATTTTTATTGATGATCTTGTATTTATTTAAAAAAGCATTTAGTCTTTTGACTATAATTTCCTCTAATACCTTTTCTATGACCGGTAGTATGGATATGGATATGGGTCTATAATTATTAACATCATCTTTCTTACCGCTTTTGTATATCGGTCTTATAATCGATGTTTTTAAAATTATTGGAATCATTGCCGAGGAAATACTTTGATTTATCAAAGAAGTAGTTATTGGTGTTAAAATTGTTGCATTATTTTTAATGTCTTTGGCTCGAATTCCATCATAGCCTGCAATTTTTCTTACGTTTAGTTTATTTTAAATGTTAAAGATTTCTTCTTCAGTAGTATGTTCAATATACATTGAATTTTGTTAAGATATCTCCCGATTTATATTACTTGTTTCTATATCACAATTGTGTAATATTTTTATCACATTTTCATTAAAGTTTATGGCAAAATTTTGTAATATGTTTTCAAAATTTTGATTCAGAAAGTTTTTTAAAATTTGTTCATCTAAATTTTTAACAGTTTTACCCTGTATCTCATTTATGAGTTGCCAAGTAAAACGCGGGTTGCAACGATTTTCTGAGTTAAATGAGTTAAAATGGGTGAAGCTACACATTTTTTGAGGTCAGATATGTGTTAGAGCACATTTTCTCAAACCAGCTCATGGCAAAAGTTTGAAATTTCTTTGTTTGTTTTATTTATATTGTGCACTTGATTTTACAAATAAACACTAATTTTAATGTTTTTAAGCACTTTTTGTATAAATACTTTTTTTTTTGCTAAACGATCCCGATCCTTATTTCGACCATTTTACTCTACGGAGAACGTCTACTGAATGGACAAGAGCACAGCTATAAAGAGAACAAATAGCTGTAAGCTTGCACAACACATAAGGCTACATGAAAACCGCTGGTCAAAAACTTAGAAGCCTGTAGGCAACATCTGGCATAAAAGGATTAATTAAATTCATAAAATTAATAAAATAAATCTATTTTATTATGAATAAAATTAATGCAGGAAACATTTTTGATAAAGTTCTTTGAAATTTTTTTTTTAAAAAATTGGGTATTTCAAATTAAAGAAGAAACATAAAAAACAACTGGTAAATACTCATTATTTTTTTTTAATAAACTTGATGCAGAGTTTCTACAAAGCAGAGGTGACATGTTTTATAAAAAAACCCGTGCAATGCCGGGTTCTCTCTGATAGTGTTAAGAAGGAATAAAGTATTTACGATAACAGAATTTATAACATTTTTTCAAAATTATATTATTTACCCTTTTTTTTAAATATGTATATGATAAATATACAATAAAACCTTAATCTCCGCAGCATATTGTGTTAATGGATCCCATCAAACTTAATATGGCCAATATCATGATTTTGTCAATGCCCACAAAACCAACAAAAAAAATCTGTCTTTTAGCTGTAAAAGCAAAACCACCTCCTATAAATACTATGTAGAAAAATCTTATAGCGTCTCATCTAAATTCTCGATGCGTGCCAAAAAATCTTCCTCCTTTATCCTTGAAGAAGGTACACCGCTTAACTTTTAACACATGAAAAACATGCGCCTCAACAAGCAAACCATTCATGCATTTTATCTGAGAAAATTGTTATTTTATCGGCGTTTGCTGTTGTTGTTGTCGGTCCCACACAAAAAAAAAAGGGAAAACAATAACAAGAAAAGGGAATCGTTTGACGCCATATCAAGTTCATAATTGCGCAAATAATGGCAACCACAAAAGCACAGCAACAGCAACAATAATGCCAATAATAATAATAATACCAGCAACACTCAGACTCACGCTCAACTTAAATGAAAAACATTACAAACACTCATGCGAATATATTACGTACGAGCATGTATGTATGCATGTAGTAAATATGTGTAACCCACAAGTTTTTTGAATACTCTGCAATTCGCAGTTGAAGAGGATAAGGTGGAGTAGGGTAGAGAACGTGGTATCAACTTGGTAAAGCTCAGTACTTTCAAAGTAAAAAGAATGATATTAGAATAAACAAAATTATAAGCTGTATCTGGGATATTATGTGACGGTTGGTGTTCGCTTATGCAAAGAAAATTATTAAAGTGGGTTAAGTCATTAAAGTAAGTTCGAAAGAATACATTAAGGTTGATATTTAAATAATCGTTTAATATTTAAATATTGATTTTTAAATTAAAATTAAATTTTAAAGATTTAAGATTTGATTTTAGTGAGCTTTTTTCTCAATGTGGACTGAAATAATAACAATAAATACATACAAATAAATAAATAATAATATAACAAAAAACTCCGATCTCAAGTTCATCAGTCTAAAAACATATTCTTGTATTATTAAGATCAGAGCTGGATCAAAAATCAAAATTCCAAGGAATTGGAATTGGTAATTGGTCCTTTTAATTCTTCAGTAATGGAATTGGAAAAAAACGTAGATTCTATTATAGTAATTGTAATTGGTAATTGAACATTTCAACTCCTTGCAATGGAATTGAAAAAAATGGTCAATTCCATCACAGGAATTGTAATTGCTAATTGAACACTTCAATTCCTCATAAATAGAATTGAAACAATATTACAGGAATTGTAAATTGAAGCTAAAATGTCCATTACTTTTTTATTCACGCTAAACTACTTCATTATGTATTAAAAAACTTAATTTGACTCCCACTGTAAGTCGGTTAATGCAAAATTTACAAATAAATGTATTATCGAAGAATCTACTGGGCCCAGCCCTAACAGATGTCACTTAACCTAATTCCTTAAATAATATTCAAATAAATTTTTCATAAGAACTCTCATTAGAACTAAAATAAACATGTTTAGCAACTATATTACATCGAGATAGGCATTTAGATATTCGTTCATTGCTACCATAATTCGTTCTATGATAAAATACATAAAATAAACTTGTTTGACCCCTTTTACACTGATCAAGACCATGATATAATTACCAGGTAATATTATTCGCTGAAAATCAGCTGGGGATAAACTGTCATTTTAGGCATATAGTGTCAAAATGTAGCGAGAAGGTGGAAACAGTGTTGCTTCTTGTATTATTTCAAATCAGAAATCTGCGAACGATAGGGGTATTCACAATGTGGTGTGTTTGTAATTAGTTTTTATTAAATATCCAATATTTAAAAGTTATTGTGAACGAACCTTTAATAGAGTGCTGTGTTTTTAAAATCAGCTAATTTTTTGTGTATTTTTGTTTGGAAATATAAATGGAAATCATAAATTTACTGCAGGATTTCATAAAAAAATTTAAACAAAGCACTACATTATAATAATTTTTATTAAATAATCTTACAAATAATCTTAGCAGCCAGTAGCTTTGAGTAAAAATGCTTTTGGGAATAAACATTATGCATTTTGTTTTTGTAATTTTACAAAACTTAATACAAATATCAAACTAAAATATTTATCTTGTCCTTGCAGTTGATGTAAGTGGCGTGATAAACAACAATTTTATTAGTTCATTACATCAAAATTAAATAAGCGTAAGAGCAACAATATGATTCAAAGTTCTAATGTCTGACTTTAAAAAAGTTCAAATACTATAAAGCCTTTGTATCGTTTAGCGTAATACAATCAGCCCTATCATGAATCACGCGGAATTGGAAAAGGGAGTTTTCATTTTTAAAACAAAGCTCAAGAAAATTTTGGAAATTTATCATAAAAATTAAAACTCCCTTTTCCAATTTTGCATGAAAAATTGTTCATGATAGGGCTGAATATATAGTTGTTGAAATATATACCAAATCAATCGCTTAATAAACGAAATTTCAAAATTTTTTTGTTGCCAAAATTTTTTGTTTTAATTTTTGATTTTTTGAAGAGCTCTTTCACAAGTTCGGGAAGTTCGTTTGCTTTACACAACTCAGCGAGTTTTTTTCTGTACTCTTTGCACACTAAATGTTTCTACCATTAGCTTGATTAAAGATTGCTTCCAAATCTTTTATTTTTTCCATAAATGCAGCTGATGGCTTTTTCAGCCCTCCCTGCGAGAGTTCTTCCACCCATGTAAAGGAGCAGTCTTTACTTTGAAAACTTTCAAGATGTAGCCTTTTTATAATGTAGCCTGCAACGTACTTTAAGGCGTCCTCGTGCAGTTCGTCAATTTCGTCACCTGTTCATTAGGGTGTCCCAAAAAAAAACAAAAATTTCGATTTTCATTGGTGCTCACGCGATTTTTGATAGATTTTAGGGTAAGGAAATTTTGAATTTTGTTTAAAAATTTTTTGGAAGTGGTTTAGAGGTCGCACAAATTGGTTTTTTGTCAAAAAACGTGGTTCCCTGCCATATTTTAAAAATAATTTAAGATTTTGTCATTAAATAATTTTTTTATAGATCTTTAGTTAACAGTTCATAAAAAAAACGTCCAATCTTTCATTTTATGTTCAAAAACCGCCAGGTTGGTCAGCGATTTTTTCCATATGGCAGATTAAACTAAAATTTTTTTAGATTTTTTTCAAAAACATTGACTTTAACGATTTATAACTTTTAAAATTTCTATTAAAGTTACAAAAACTAATGATGCAGTTTAAAAGATAAATAAATTTTTAGCAATTTTCATAAAAAAAATGTTTAATTAGTTGTTACTAACCCAGAGTTATCTACATTTGTCGAATTCAATCCATTGCATGAAAATATAATTTAGGCTCCCAACAAATCATAACCAAGAAAAACAGAAAACACAACACTTTAGTTGTTTAAAAGTTATTTATTTCGGCTCTTTCGATGCTGCTCTATGCCCTGCAATAAATTGCAAGCCAAGTAGTTTAGCC
The DNA here is from genome assembly GCA_963920525.1 of Dichetophora obliterata. Lineage (NCBI taxonomy): Eukaryota > Metazoa > Arthropoda > Insecta > Diptera > Sciomyzidae > Dichetophora > Dichetophora obliterata. The sequence goes on from OY986439.1 coordinate 64,146,825, forward strand.
GAGAACGGTCACTATACGCAGGCATATTTTCCCACGAAAATAATCGTCTTAGAGCGAATCTTGTAAACCGTTTTTGTATTTTTTCGATTCGATTTATGTCACATTCATAGCAAGGATCCCAGATTATGTTCGCGCATTCGAGAATTTATCTTACCAGACTCACGAAAATTGATTTTAATGTGAATGGGTCCAAACATTTTTTAGAGTTTCGCTTTAGAAAACCGAGTTAGCTCTTGATATGACATATTCCCTGTGGGACCCGAATGATATTTTGGTATCAAAGTAAATTCCCAAGTCTTTAATGGATTCAATGCGTGTCAAAGTAGTATTGGACTTATAAAAATAATTGTGATATATAGATAATTGTTGTTTGCGAGAATATGTTAAGATATGACATTTAGAAAAGTTTAAATTCATTCCATTTATGCTACACCAGGAAATAAGTAGGTTAATATCATTTTGAAAATTGTTACAATCCTCAAGGTTGTTTATAATTTTAAACATTTTCAAATCATCTGCATAAAGCAGGAACTTACATGAAGGGAAAGTTTTAGATAATCGTTTATGAACAAAATAAACAAAAGAGGGCCTAAGTGGCTCCCTTGCGGAACTCCCTATTTTACATCTACCGGTTTTCAAAATGATTGACCGATCTTAACTACCAATTTCCTACTTGACAAGTATGAGCCTAATCAAAAAATTGGAGTGAATTCCCATTTGACGAAGTTTAGATAACAGAGTCTTATGGTTAAGACTATCAAACGCTTTTACAAAGTCAGTGTATAAAACATCGATTTGCGATCCTTTTTCTACAGCGTTTACCACATTTTGAGTTAGAACTAAATATAAGGAAGCTACGCTGCCTGGTTCAAGCCCACAGACTTTTTGCAAGGTGCTTGGTACACAACTTCCACTCCCCAGTACAATTTCATTAATCTATCAACAAAGCGATGTTTTCCAATTCTATTCCTAAGGAATTGAGGCGTTTAATTACCAATTACAATTCCCGTAATGGAATTTACAATTTGTTTCAATTCCATTCCTGAGAATTGAAGTGATCAATTACCCATTACAATTCCTGTAATGGAACTGACGATTTTTCCAATTCCATTCCTGAGGGATTGAGATGCCCTATTGCCAATTACAATTCCTGTTTTTCCAATTACAGGCCTGAGGAATTGAGATGTACAATACCAATTCCTAATTCCAAGGAATTGGAATTTAGGTGGGACTAAAATAAAAAGGAATCATTACAACCCAGCTCTGCCTATGATAATGCAATTGTGTATACTTAATAAGTTTAAGCCAATAAAGAAATATTTAAAAAATGGTCGAAGCCGGTTAGACCCTAGGGGTACCTCCCTTGGACCTATATTAATATTTTACTTGATTTTGTAGGTGAGGTACATACAAAAGTTGGCCAATCTTAACAAAAATTCGTCAGAAGGGTAGTCAAATAGAGTTACAGATGTGTACTGATTGTGTTTGAGCACGAAGCGTTTCGGTACTTTGTACTTAAAAAACCATTACTCTAATTTTTTGCAAGTTAAGCCTACAAAATGTGTCATAAAGACAAAAAATGTCAAAAGACAGAAAAATTATAAAAAAGGTAAATAAAAACTACTTACATAGTACCAAAGAGCTAAGCAGGGGGCTAGAGACGGGTTGAAAAAACATTTTAAATTGGCCACTAAGTTTCTGTCAGTCCGTCTGTTTTGATTTTAATATATCAAATTATCCTTGAATTTAAGTATCACAAACCAAATTTTTCCGAACTGTCTTCTACTTAAAATTCCTATTATAATTTTAAGAAAACATTTTTTTCTGAAAATATCTACCTAAATATGACCAATGCTATACAATGTCACGTCTTCAATCTGACATAACATTATACAAGACATGCTATACAATGTCATGTCTTCAATTACGACATAACACTATACATCATTAATCATGGTATAAAATTATAAGCTAACTAAAACCGGAAAAATAATATAAATCTGAAAAAATTTAATATATAAAAAGATAAACATCCCATCTATATTTAGTGAAACAACAAACCTAAAACCTAAAATGTTTGCCGTGTAGGCTTAAAGGCTACCTTTAAACGTTTTTCGACCACAGCCACGTGGTCTCATCAGAAGGCTTTAAAAATTCTAAAAACCTAACCAACCTCTAATTCTGAATGCTACGCATTCGAAGTAAGCTAATCTAATGCCAACTAAAATAAATTTTCATACAACACATGCATGCAATACATTCAAACATACATATGTATCACATATCATGTAACACATATGCAGCACATTCACAAAACTCATTCAAGATGAAACCTATAAAATAAAAATTCTAACAAAAAATTTTAGTAAAAACCTAGTGAAAAAACCTAACAAAAATAAATAAAACCTGAAAAAATAATAAAAATTAAAAAAATTAGTAAAACCTGAAAACTTAATATATAGAAATATACTGCACCAGCAAACTCCACCAAAAAACGCTCCAAAATACGGAACCGTCCATAGTGGAACCCGCAAAAACAATACGCCTAAGAAAGGCAAGAAATCTGTGTGTGATAGGCAATAATTTTTATTGCTAAGGAGCATCACACTGGTTCTCCTTAGCCGCCTTCTAGGTCCCCCAAAAAACCTAACAAGAACAATTAAAAATTGGGTGAACCCCACTTTCCCTGTATGATTAGTTTGCCCCTGTTGACAAAACAATCATTTAATGTCTTGCATCCATAGTCACTCACAAGCATGTGGTGACTAATGGACCAGAGGAGGACGACAAGGATGGATATGTTAGTGCCTAGGGGCGTGGAGATGTATCCCAAGAATTAGGGAAACTAGTCCATTCCCCTTATAAGCTACGGGTACCCCCTTTGGACCTATATTAGTTTTTTGCTTGACTTTGTATAAGAAGTAAATACAAAGGTTGCCCGTTCCTTACAAAAATTCGTCAGAAGGGTAGTCAAATAGAGTTACAGATGTGTACTGAAAATAATCGAAATTGGTTGAGCCGTACGGGTGCCTCCTTTGGACCTATATTAATTTATTACATGATTTTGTATTGGAGGTACAACCTTTGTATGTCAAAGGTTGTCCGATCTTAACAAAAATTCGTCAGAGGAGTAGCCAAATAGGGTAACAGATGTGTACTGAAAATGGTTGAAATCGGTTAGAGCTTAGGGGTACCTCACTAGGACCTACTTATATTATTGCATGAAATGTATAGGATTAGTTAAAAGATGATTTGACATTTACCAAGTAGAAGTATTTATCATACATAGTAAAATCCTTATACTATTTTCCTAGGGATGTTACCGATTTTTTTTTTATTATGCTTTTCATTATTATCATTTTAGTATAGTATGCCTATGGCTTACAATAGCAACCACTTTGAAAGGTTTCTTGATGAAGAAGGTCTTGAAAAAGCATTACTCAAAATTAAAAATAAAATTGAAACGTTTGCCAGTACTGCCCGATAATATAACAAACAAAAAAACATTAATTTATCGGCTGAAGATTTTTTCTCGCTTCTTCGTGTATGAAGCGAGTTTTTACTTCATACTATTAAATACTCCGCTGTCAATTCCCTCTCACAAGTAGGTAGATTTGACACTTTTCCCATTTCCTCCGTTGCACTCAATCCCAAGTAAAACGATTTGGTAAGCACATTTTGAATATATATGATTTGCAAGTCAAATACATAATTAAGGAATGATATCGATAAATTTTTAGTGAAAATTATTAAAAATATATTTTTTCGTCAAGTCATCTTCGCTCTACTGTATATTTTTTTTAGAAATGAAAACAATAGAAATAAATTTTTATTTAAAAATATATTTAATATAAAAAAATTTTAAAAAGAAATTTTTTATTTTTATTGGTTGCCAGATGGAAATTTTTTAGCAAAAGCCCTCCCCCAATAAAAAATCCCAGATACGGCTCTGGCTGGAAAAATAAAACTAGAAATGCTTTGAAAAAATTTAATTAATTTTTACATATTGTACAATATTTAAATAGAAGCCTGTAGCACCCCAACCTCGAGAGGATTTTCCAATATAAACGATGAAAATGTGTGCAAATTTAATTTCGATATGTTTTCATTTTCAAGATATTGAAATATGCAAAAAATACTTTGCACATATTTTCACACACATGACATGGCATATCACAAGCAACGAAGCTATGAGAGAAAATAAGGCATCAACCTTCACACAGCATGTCGACAAAAATAAACACAAACAAAATAGAAGCATGTCCTTCGGCATCATTTTACATTCTTACGGGTTGATTCCCAACTTACGCTCGACATACTCATATACGGGAATTTTACGATTTCCCATCAATTTACATTTTAAATTTCTGCAACACACCCACAAACACCAATTTAACGACATTTTTGCTTCAAATTCTTTCCCCTGAACTTTAATCTACATGTTCACTCAACTCAAATTGAAATTGAGTTAATTTTGTGGGCGTTGAAACTGAGTGCAGCTTGTTAAGGATACGTGTGGATGCGGGCAGATGTCGGCACATAAGTGCAAAATATGGCAACACTGTTTTGCAACGGTTTTAACTTTACGCCAAGGTTAAATAGGAGAACGAAAAAATAAACTAAAAAAGCGTTGATAAAACTAAAACGAGGTGAAGCTTTTAATGATAGCGTCTACAAAAGTGGATGGATGGCTGCTTGAACTTTTAAAACCAAGGAAACGGATGTGCAGATGAAAAAATTTTTGTGCTTATGTGTATGCATGCGTCAATGTGCATGAGTATGTGAAAGTGGTCAAGGGAAAAACAAAAAATAACCACTTTCAACATGTTAAATTGAAATTTAATTGAGAAGTTAAGGTATTTTAAAACCTCAGCAGATAACTTAAATTAAAAAAATTATATGAATTTTTCACAAAATTCCGCCAAATAGCAAAGCAAACAATTTGCAATTTAGAGCGTTTTTATGCCCGCATAAAATTGTTTATTGTTTTTGTTTACACTGGGGATCAACAAAAGCTCAGCACAACAAAAAACAAAAATGATGAAGCTTTAACAAAGGATTTTCGTTTCAGTTTTTTGCGTTTTTTTTTTCTTTTTTGTTTATTGTTTGTTCTTTGTTGTTGCAAATAAATGTGGGTGTGTGGATGCCAGTGTGAGTGGAGCAACGCAAAATAATGTTGCCAACTAGAGCGGAATCATGTCAGCATGATAATGGTTGGTGGTGGCAATAAGTTCGCGAAGTAACAAAACTAAAAAAACCAAACGTGCACAAAAAACCAAATTAAAACAGCACAAGAAGACAAGACAGCACTTAAAAGAATGAAACAAAGAATCATAATAATAAAATGTAAAATTATAAATATGCCAAGAAAGAAAAAAATACATATACAACAAGAATAAAATATGTATATTCACTTCTTTGCAACGAAAGACAATAATTAAAAATGTTGAAACAATGCATAAAAGTACAATAATGTAAAAACAATGTATCGGCATAAAAATAGTAAGTACAGGGTAAGGAAAGGAAAGATGCAGATGGCAGACAATAATGTTTAGTAAATGGAACTGGCATTATTTAAAGACAAAAAGAGCTTAATAGCAGCAAAATGTATTAAAAACTCAATATACAGTGGCGAGCAAAACTGGCTAGATAGTGTAACAAATCCACTAATTTCATCTATAAACAAATAACGGAAAAGGAATAATTTTTTTTTATAATTTAAATTATCTGCAGGAGCTAATGCCATATCGATATTTTTATTGGGTTCAGTCTACAAGAAGTAATAACTAAAATTGTGGCACCACTCTATATAGCAAGTTTTGCTCGTATGTTTTCGGGTGTAAAAATTGCTGTTATATTTTGATTTTTTCGTGTTGCTTGAAAATATTTTTATAGCTTTTTGCACATTTGAGCATAATTGATTGGAAAGTAAGTAAGTTAGGGCTTTTTTTATTTTTTTTTTTTACTAAAAACATAATTTTTAAGAGTGCAGTGAATATGAAGAAACTTTCTGTGGATATGGAAAATAGGATTGTGTTCTTGACTGAAAAAGGCTGAAAAAGGCCATCAAATTGTTCAAGAAAATAAAAAATCTGGAGCAAGTAAAGAACGTTGGAGGTCGCCCAAGATCTTTAACTGATGCTGATGCTCGTGTAATGGAACGCTTGTTGCGAAATAAAGCCGTAAAAATACCTAAGCCGCTGCTCAACAGATAAATAAAGATGTAAGCGAATAGACAGCACGCCGTGCGCTAAGAAAAAATGGCTTGGTATCAAACGTTAAACAAAAAAAAAAGCGATATGCAACAAAAATATCAAGGCAAGATTGAGATTCTGCAAAGACCAAAAAATTGGGCTGTTTTACTTAGTGGCAGGTCGCACAGTGGCCCCAAATAAACTTTTGCGACTCAAAAATCTGTAACTTTTTTGTCTGTTGGTATTATTAAGCCAAACTTGGAATATTTACATTATCTATGATATTCAATAAATCGTTTGAACTATTTTTTTTTCAAAATCCATGTTGTCTTTTATAACTAAAATTTTATTTGAAGTTAAGAAATATACGATTATGGCTTGACTGGTGCGTTTCAAAATTTTCTAACTTTCGTGTCTCTTGCAATAATTAAGCCAAATTTAAGATAAGTTTTCTATGATATTCAATAAATCACTTAAACTACTTTTTTTTAAATCCATTTTAGTTTTTAGTGCCAAAATTTTGTTTTAAATTTAATAAATACGATTTTGGCCTTGAAAAATCTGTAGTTTTTTTGTTCCCTAAAAAATTTAAGCCCAATTTGGAATGTATTTTATATGACAATTGATTGAATGTCTACTTGAACTACTTTTTTCCAAAATCCATTTGAGTTTTTAGGACTACTTTTTTTAATTTAAAAAAATACGATTTTGCGTTTCAAAATTGTGCAACTTTTTTGTCTCTTGCAATAATGAAGCCAAATTTAAAATATATTTTCTATGATATTCAATAAATCGTTTAAGCTACTTTTTCAAAATCCATTGTAGTACCAAAACTTTATTTTAAATTTAAAAAAAAATACGATTTTGGCCTTAAAAAATCTGTAGCTTTCTTGCTCCTTGAAATATTAAAGCCCAATTTCGAATTTATTTTCTTTGATATTCAATAAATCATCGTAACTACTTTTTGCCAAAATCCATTTTAATTTTAAGTACTAATTTTTTTCAAGTTCAAAAAATACGATTTTGCGTTTCAAAATTGTGTAACTTTTTTGTCTCTTGCAATAATGTATTTTTATGATATTTAATAAATCATTCAAACTACTTTTTTTCAAAATTCATTATTTTTATTATTTCAAGCTTGTTAAGATTATTCTTAGTAACTGGTAGAAATTTTTATGTTTGAAATCTTAAAAATAAATTCTTAAATCTAAAATTTAAAGTACAGTAGTTTCTGTAAAGTGTTTTGTTGTATGTGGTAAAAGTGGGGCACCACATGCGTGAGAGTATGGTGCAGACTCCATACTGCACACATATAACCATAACCACGGAAAACAACACATCAATACAAAAATCGTATTTGTTGATGAATTCTGATATAAACCAGAAAACATATGTTATAGAATAATACGATTCAGGACAAAGGCATAGGATCCATAAAAAAATGAAAGAAATAGTTGAATTGTGCAAAGTTGTCATAAAAACCCCAAAAACACAAGTTCATAATATGTGATGAGTTAGAAAGGGCAGCCAGGTTCCCTTTTGCATTCCTACGCCACTGGTCTCTTCTAGACAAACATGTATTTGAGAAACATGATGATTTTAACGGAACTATCAATTGCGACTGCATCAACATAGTTTAATAGAAGAAAAAAATTGTCCACATTTAATCGGCGCGGAAATTTGCCATTCAACAATAAAAAATAAGCAGTATGTTATTTAATATGTTATTTAACAAATTTATTGTTTCATTTATATAGTTTATTAATGTGAAGTCTTGCTTTTTATAGGATATAAAATTGCAGCAATAAAAATATGAATCTGTCAACCAGAACAGCAAGAGCTTTTTCTCCACACAAAAATTTTGACTCTACACCAAAATTTCGTGTGTAGAGTTATATGTGCAAAAATTTTCGCTCCTACAGCATACTAAGCCTTATGTCTAAATTTGGTTTTATTTACATTAATTACTGAAAATGTTCTTTTTACGTTGGCAGTGGCTACGGGAGAGCATAGAGAAGCAGACACCACTTTTCCCAAAAAAAAGCGCAAAGGCCCCACTATCATCACTTTTTTATTTTAAAAATAGATTCACAAAAAATTTTAATATTACTGTTAACACTGCGGCCTCGATAGTCTAGTGGTAGCGCTCCTGGCTGCCATTCAGGGGTTCCGGGTTGGAATCCTGGCCTGGCATGGTTCACGTTTTAACCTTTATTTCCTTATTTCTAATCATAAGAACTTTAAAGACACATAAATTTACGACGAAAAGTTGTAGTTGGTGGCTTCAGAAGCACTCAGAGAGTATGTGGAAAGGAACGCTTGGTAACTAGATTCGACTCAGATCAAGACATAACACTTGATTCAGATTCAGTATCTCATGTTCTACAGCTTCTGATATATTCAGCCCGATACTGAATAATTTTTCCCAGGGAATCGTAAAAGGGTAGTTTTAATTTTTAAGATATTGATATTGATAAGATATTTAAGATATAGATAATAAAATTCAAGAGTAATTCGGAAATTTTTAATGCAAATTTTTTCATTAACCTTCAATATTAGTGTGAACAAAAAAACTGTGATATCTTCATCTGAAATTTTAAAAACAAAAACTGCCTTTTCCAAATTCCCTGGGAAAAATTATTCAGAATCGAGCTGATTAAGAACTCCCTACACAAAAGTTTCACTTTGATTACCTCTTTCTTTGATTCTGTGGTATCACAACAGACCAATAATTTGGTCTAAGTTGGTCGGTCTAAAGACCTGCCAACACCTTAACCTTAACTAACCTAAATACGAGTTCGTTAAGCATCTAGATCCGGTGCGCAAAGTATCTTAACCTTAAAGAACTACCGAATTAAATCTATATAAATAAAAATCAAATGTCGTTCGTTGGTAATTGCATCAGTTGAGAACGGCTGAACCGATTTGGATAATTTTTTTTTTTAAATGTTCGTAATAGTCTAACTTAGGTTTTTACGGAAAGAAAAATTGACCACGCCCACTTTGCGCCCACTTTTTTTGATTTATCTAAAATCGGAAAACGGCTGGACCGATTTGGATAATTTTTTTTTTAATGTTCATAGTAATCCAATTTAAGTTTTGTCGGAAAGAAAAATTGACCACGCCCACTTTTGCGCCCACTTTTTTCAATTTATCTAAAATCGGAAAACGGCTGGACCGATTTGGATAATTTTTTTTTCAAATGTTCGTAGTAATCCAATTTAAGTGTTTACTGAAAGAAAAATTGACCACGCCCACTTTTGCGCCCACTGTTTTGATATCTATATATATAAAATTAAGTGGCAAAACTTCCTTTTCGCATACTCCTCCTAGACGGCTTGCCCGATTTCAATGAAATTTTCAGGGGTGATTGGGGTCTGTGTGGAGGGTGCACATAAGAAATTGCATGTGTGTATCTTTGCAGGTTTTGTACCACACCCCCTTTTGTCGCCCACAAATCAATAAAAATGCTGTATTTAAGACGGTTTTGGTCGTATGAAATTAAAATTTGGTAAATAAGTTCGTATGATAACTATAATTAACTTTGAAAAAAATGGGCGTGGTCACAATTCATCTACGCCTACTTTAAAGAAAATATCAAAATTCTTCGAAACCATTGGTCCGATTGAGCTCAAATTTTGTAAGTACGCTTTGCTTTGAGTACGAGATGGTTTAAGGGGCAATGCCACACCCCCTTTTACCTCCCACATATAAATAAAAAATTGTTGTTATCGAATAGCTTTAGTTAGAGTTATGGGTCGCACAGCTTAGAAATTCGGTATTCGACCACAATTTAGACGTACCGTTTCTGTGATGAAATTTTATGGGAGTGGACAAGGGGGAGGGGCACCTCCGTTACAGCCCAAATTTGTGATATCGAATAGCTTTGAAGTTATAGGAATTCATCTTTGGAATTCAGTTTTTGACCTCAATTTACACATGCAGTTTCAATGGTTTTATTTTATGGGCGTTGGACAGGGAGGCGTGACATCTCCCTTACAACCCAAATTTGCGATATCGTATTGCTTTGAAGTTATAGGTTGACAGCGTAAGAATTCGGTATTCGACCTAAATTTATACATGCATTTTCAATACTTACATTTTGTCGTCGTAGGGCAAAGGGGAGTGGCACTTCCCATACAACCCAACTTTGTGCTATCAAATAGTTTTAGAGTTATAAGTCGTACAACGCCGAAATTCAGTATTCGACCTCAATATACACATGCAGTTTCATTGATTCAATCTATGTTCATTGGTAAGAGGGGCGTGGCACCTCCCATTTAACGTAAATTTGCGATATTGAATATCAGCGTCAGAATTCAGTATTCGGCCCCAATTTATACATGCAGTTTCATTAATTACATTTTATGGGCGTACGACAAGGGGGCGTGAAACCTCCTATTTAACCCAAATTAGAGATATCAAATAGCATTGGGGTTATAGGTCTCACAGCTTTGGAATTCAGTATTGGACCTCAATGTACACATGCAGTTTCATTGATTACATTTTATGAGCGTTGATCAAGGGGGAGTGGCACCTCCCATACAACGAAAATTTGTGATATCGAATAGCTTTGTAGTTCAAGGTCGCACAGCGTCGGAACTCAGTATTCGACCAAAATTTACGCTTGCAGATTTACTGATAAAATTTTTTAGAGTTTGTCGGGGGGGCGTGACACCTCCAATTTAACCCAAATTTGCGATATCGAATAGATTTGGAGTTGTAGGTAACTCAGCCTCAAAATTCAGTATTCGACCTCAATGTACTCATGCAGTTTCATTGCTAAAATTTTATGGGCGTAGGGAAAAGGAGAGTGGCACCTCCCATACAATCAAAATTTGTGCTATCGAATAGTTTTGGAGTTATATGTCGCACAGTTTTGGAATTCGGTATTCGACCTCCATGTAGACATCCAGTTTAATTGATTACATTCTATTAGCGGTGATGAAGAGAGAGTGGCACTTCCTATACAACCCAAATTTGTTATATCGAATAGCTTTGTTGATATAGGTCGCACAGTCTCAGAATTCAGTATTTGACCTCAATTTAGACATGCTGTTTAACTGATAACATTTTATGGGCGTTTGAATAGGGAAAGTGGCAGCAACGCGCCGGGTTTCAGCTAGTTTTAAAATATTTCAAACTTTTAATGACGCAATCCCAATCAACCTAAATATTACAAAAATAAAATGTTTGAATGCTCCAATTTTTTTACACTTATTTATTCTATTTTGCTGTATTTTTATGAGTTTTCCTAATATTTATTTATTCAACTTAATAGCTTTTCTAGTTACGAAAAGCAAAGGAAACACATTGTTTTTTTTTTAAATTTCTAGCATGAAGTTTGTTTCATTCGAAATATGAATATTTTTCTAATTTTAGTGTTTTATGTGCGCAAGCATGAAAAATGGCACACTTCCTTGTTCGTGTGTGTGTCTGTATTTTTGACAGATGTCGCGGGAGCAAAGTTTGTGTTAGCATTTGTTTGTTTGTTTATGCGACCGACTGACTCACGCCCTCGCCTCTAATGCAACATCTTATAAATTGGCTGAAAACTACTGTAAAGAACTTAGCAGCTTATGATTTGTTATTTTTATGATTGTTTTTATGTTTATCCTCTGCAACTCGAGTGCTTGTGTTTGAATTAGTTTCGGTTGGCAAAACTTTTGGCAGCATCTTTTAGTGTTTGAATTTTATGCGTTTTTTTTCGAACTATTAAATATTTAAAGTTGAACAACCGCCCCACGTTGAGTTTTGATTTAGCATCGGCGTTTGTTCTTTGACGTTTGCGTGGCGTCATCACCTGCCTTTAAATAGATATTGTGAGTGCAAAAAATGCACTACCCAAGCACAGTACTAATTTGAAATGCAAGCAGCAGTTTAAAAGAGTGTCTTTGAAAAAAAGTAAAGTAAAAGAGAAAAAAAACTAAAATTTATTACATGATTCCACCTCAGCCGTTTAAGGACCCACGATTTTTCATTTTTTGTGTTTAAGTGCTGCTGCAGCCTTTTTCTATTTGTTGTATTGCAGAATGATTGTAAAAGTGTAAAAATATCATCAACCAATGGAAACTAAATTAGTGGCGAAAAGAAGTGTTGGCAAAACCATGAAAAGCTACAACAACCACAACCGCATTAGCCATAGATGCTGCCTCAAAATTGCACTTGTCTGTCTTTGATCATTTTCTGTTTTCCGTGCACCATACTTCACTCCACTCCACTCCACTCCACTAAAAACTTAACAACGCGTACTAAAAAAGTGGAAGCACATCAAGTACCAAGATGAAAAAGATGATGACGAAGACTTAAAGTACTTGAACGATTGTTGAGCTCAAATATTCAGTGATGCTATTTGGTTTTTTTCTCCCATCGACTTGGTGCTCCTTTAATATCGAGCAAACTATGGCAGCGAAAAGAGAGTGTAAAATAAAACTCATAAATTTTACCCATGAAAGTTCAAATAAAACAAAATAATTTCTCTTAACCCTTTGCGTCATAGAGCGGACCAGGGGTGGCCATTAAATCGACCGCAAAGGTTTTAAAAGTAGCCCGCGAAACTAAAGTTGAACAACTTGCTTTCACTTAAATTAATGTTTGAAAATATTAATTCAAAAATTAATTCTTATGCAAGGCATACACTTTAAACAAATTTTTTGCGTACAACCAAGACACAACTTAATAAAACGAGACCACAACGTGTACGTTTTTCGTCGATTGGACTAGCATACGTTGGCACCATTATTTCCAACAAAAGGTGTCTTCCCAAAGAAGTGAAAAAGACAGCAAACGGCCGGTGCTTTCATCTGTGTTCGGTTTCTATGATAACCTTGTATCACTGTGCAGCTACGTTCTAAAGAAGAACAAAGCAGTAAATCTACTATCCACTGTGCACTACACCGAGAAAGTTGAACATTCAACCGTTTGGCCATTGAATCTTTCTTTGGAAGGCCGTGGAATATTCCCAGCAACATGCTGCCTAACCAACAAAGCGGCCCTAGTACACTGAATTCCAGAAAAGATTGCAGAATTTGTGCCACACAAGACGAAAAGCTGCGTAGGAAGACACGTTTTTACTGCACCAAATGCACTAATCTTGTGTGCCAACAACATTCTAGAGTTGATTATACTTGTTTTTTATGCATTCCACAAAATGAATAAAAAATTTTTTACATTTAGGTAGCTACATATATCAACAAATCAAAAAAAAGTCTAAAGACAAAAATAATAAACGAGCATACTTAGAAATTCAATGTTACGGTACCCTTTTTCCCATACAAATGCATAAAAACGTACAGGGGTCTGACCAGGCATAAGTGCTTGTTCGAAGGTTTCAGAATATGTGCTTGACGGGGGTGAAGATAAAGTATTATCTCACATTATTTAGTTTACTAAATTACTAAGAATATTTGTTGAGAAAAAAAATTTTGAAATTACATGAAAAAAAAATTGTATTTGAAAATGTTTCAGGCACGATACGAGAAAGATTTTTTACCCCATCTTTAAAATATATAGCATTATCTTATGTGTACAAGCGTGTGTCAACCAGCGTATCATGATAACAAAATTAGTACAAAAAATCTCAGAAAATAGAATTATATAGGTTACATTTTATTTATGTGCATTCTAGACCCCTTTATGCCTTTGGCCCCCTCCAGAACAAATACTGCGGACGCCCTTGCCATTAGTCACTATCACACGCAGATTTTTTATCTTTCTTAGTTCTTCAATAACGCTACTACAGGACATTCACTCTCATCTGTATTCACAGAACATTAGCTTTAATTTAATGACAAGTCTTCAAGATTAAATGAAGTTAACAAAACCGCTTTTCCACCACCTTGACAAGAAAATTCAATTTAAAAACCATAAATGAAATGTAATCAAGTGTTTCACGGCTTCTAAAGATGACATTATAAACACTTAACGGCTTTTATTTTATTCGTGCACCCGCTCAAGGATGTCATAAAAATCAAAATTAATTTCCGCAGATGGTGTGACGTATTTACAGATGCTTATGTCCTGAAAGCAATCCGTAAAATGCGCAACAACAAAAGCTATTGACAATGGCAACAATAAAAGAAGAAAACGCCAATTGTCGTTGGTAGAATAACATGACGAAGATGTCGGTATATCAAATAATGAAGAAGTATGTAAGAGTAGAGGCATATTTATCGCTTACATAAGTTTACATTGCGTGATGGTGGTGGTAGTTGCTGGTGATGTAAATTTGACACTTGATTGTACCACGACTTGGCTGTCAGTCAGCCAGTCAGACTAAAGGAAACGCCTGCTGGGTGCTGTTAGAAATTTTATTGATGCTGGCTGAACACAGAATGATGAGAGCTTGTGATAAAGTTGTTAATTGAGACAATGATAAAAGAAAGCCAAACAGAAATTAATGTCAGGCGAAATTAAATTCATGGAAATCGATTTGATAATGATAAAAATTACGATGTTAATGATTTCTCTAGTATTTTGTTTATTGAGTTTCGGTAATAAAAAAGCGCTTTTGCAGTAAATTGAAAACAAATAGATTTTTCTAAGTAAATGCTAAAGATTTTTCGACAAACTTTGCAGATAAGCTATCGGCACAATTTGATCCTTATTAAGCTGGTTTAGCTGTAAGATTTTGACAAAAGTTGTATCCAAAAAATCGAAAAAAACACAAAGCCTATTAATATCTACACATCCTTCGAGCAAATACTTTCGCAGCATTCTTTGTGAGAGACGCGTTGTCGGAATCGAAAAAACACATCCTGACATAACCCAAAAAGTATGCTTAAATATTTATGCACAGCTGTCAGATTTTGTTACATTCTTGTAAAAACTTTGACTAACATAGCAGAAAAATAAGCGCAGACTTTTATGCTTCCTGCTTAAGTACAACAACCTGCGACCGCATCTCCACAAATGGGACCCTTGACTAAAAGCTACGGCATCATTTTTGAATGTAGGTGAAAAGGTGTTCATGCTGTTGTTGACGCACCACGCATTTTTTTAGGAATTTGATGGATTTTTTTTCACCCTCATGTAGAGCGCAAAAGTTAAGGTAGTAAGGTTGTTTTTGAGGGCAAGAGCATGTGTTTATTCCTGTGGAAATTGTTGCAATATCTTATTTTTACTGAAGCATACTTTTAGGATAGCACAAAATTTGTTCAAGCAGCGAATATTCATTCAAAGTTTCATGCTTAATGAAATTTATATGGCAAAGATAAGTTTCCGGAAAAAATGTTTAAAATCTGTGTAGATACAACAACATCATATAGAAAATAAAACAAGACTTGCAAAAACAAAAAATGAGCTGCCATTAAAAGTTGCCTAAAGAAAAAATTATCTATAAAACTTTTACGATCATAAAAAACCTTTGAAGTTCCTTAAGATATTATTTTAATGCATTTGCAAAATGTGTAATTTGATACTACAACTAAGGTTTGTGATATATGTAATAACATTAAGGCTAATATTTAAATTCTTTAGCTTTAAATTGTAAATATATATAGCTACGCAAAGCACAAGTGGCGTAAATTCATTTTTATTTATTTTGAGATATTTTCATGTTTGCAAAAATCCTTACATAAAATGCAAGGAATTAATTACAACTCTATTTCAGAAAGTAGATAATAGACAAAGAATAAGCTATTCATACATCTTAACAAAATAAATTTATTTCCAAAAATGGTTCAGAAAATGGCTTTCTTGTACAAAGACTTGGACTTACGTAGTTTGTGCTTCGAACTTTCAAAAATTTGCGCTTTTTAGCTAGTTTTGGATTATGGAACGCTTTTTTCATAATTTTTTATTTTCCTAAATTTTATTTATAAAAGAAGAAACAATGCAGCTTTTGGCGCATTCGTTAAGAAATGCGCTGTCTGTAGTAATTGTGGACTTACGTTGTTTGTGCTCCGAACATTTTTAAAATCCACTTTTTAGCTTGTTTTAAATAATGGAAGGCTTTATTCTTATTTTTTGTTTTGCTTATAAAAAAAAAAAAATGTAACCTTTGGCGATTTCCTTAAGAAATTCCCTGTCTGTAGTAATTGTGGACTTACTGTAACAGTGGTTTTATCTTATGGCTGAGGTCAGCTCAGCCGTGCCAGGATCGAGTGAAAGATCCACAAACTTTCATCAAATAAGAACGCAGTCGGTGTTGGTTTTAAAATTATAATTTTGAATTTTATTGATATATTCTCCTTAAAATTACTCAATGCAGCGTGACATCAGTAGTTTGGGTAAAAGTGAATGCAGGCGGTCGAATGGTCGGAGGTTGTGCGTCCTGCTGACGGCAAAATCGGTATTCGGTAAATCGGTGGATTAGCAATCGGTAATTTGGTAATCGGTGGAGCGGTAGTCGGTGGTTGATTGTTGCCAGGGGCTCGTGTCCTAAAAGAATCTGAAGTAATGCTCACATTAAATATTTTTAGAGACAATCACAAGGGACATGGTGGAAAAACCTCTATGAGGTTCGCGCCATGCAAATATATAGTCAATAAGCAATTTAATATGTATGCCGACTGCGTTGGACGAACCAAAGACAGGTTCTCACCGCAAGTGCGACGTCTCAAACAGGGGCTCAAAGGGAAGAACCAGCAAGCTGGCTCGCCATCGAGTCACTGTGACCAAATCCAAACAACCCCCCATTTAAGTATGGCGACTGCGTTGGACGAACCAGAGACTAGTTCTCACCGCAAGTACGACATCCCAAACAGAGACTCTAAGGGAAGAACCAGCAAACTGGCTCGCCGTAGAATCGCTGTGACCAAGATAAAATAAACAAACTAGCACATAAAGGTATGCCGACTGCGTTGGACGAACCAAAGACTGGTTCTCACCGCAAGTACGACGTCTAAAACAGGTACTCAAAGGGAAGAACCAGCAAGCTGGCTCGCCATTGAGCTACTGCGGCCGAGATAAAATAAACAACAAACAAAAGTATGCCGACTGCGTTGGACGAACCGCAGACTGGTTCTCACCGCAAGTGCGACGTTTCAAACAGAGACCAAAAGGGAAGGACCAGCAAGCTGGATCGCCATCGAGTCCCGGTGCCAAAACCCAAGCAAACCCCCATTAGAGTATGCCGACTGCGTTGGACGAACCAAAGATGGTTCTCACCGCAAGTGCGACATCTCAAACAGAGACTCAAAAGGAAGAACCAGCAAGCTAGCTCGCCATTGAGTCACTGCGACCAAAAATATAGAGTATGCCGACTGCGTTGGACGAACCAAGGATTGGTTCTCACCGCAAGTGCGACATCCCAAACAGAGACTCTAAGGGAAGAACCAGCAAACTGGCTGGCCATAGAGTCACTACTTCGAGCTTACCTGAAGTAATGCTGCTTTGGTTGGTTTTGTGTCGCCCTTTTATTTGATATGGCGTGAAAACCAGTTGGGAATTAAACGGTCGGGTTTGTCTTTGGCCTGCCTGGCTATGCATAGATAGGTGGTGTGTGTATGTTTATATTAAATAGTGGCTTATGCAGTAGTGCGGTTGTGTGTTGTCAATTAGTTTTATTTTTATGGAGTCACACTGCTTAAAGCGTGTGTTGGTTTATATGGTCTGGTGTCGTAGTGCGGTTGTGTGTTATTTCTGCTTTAATAATACTAAGTAGAAATATCTAAGTAATATAATATGAATATATATCTGTGGTCACAAGGAATAACAACTAAACTCAAAGTATCGTAAAAAACGATATTTTAATTGCACGAACTACCACCCATTTTTTTGAAATATATGAATCGTTACAAACAAAATACATGCAGACATAAGTGATAATCAATTCTGGGCAAAAAATTGGTATCAGCATACTTCCAAAAATTGGCAATAAAGTAAATTCCATATCGCTTTTTTACGATATTTTGAGTTTAGTCATTATTCCTTGTGACCACAGATATATCGATAATATCTAATATTATAGTTTATGTAGTGTATAAAAATATATAATATTTGTAACGTCTTTATATTTATATAATAATAATAAGTAGAAATATTTAAGTAATGTACTATGAATATATATATACATCGATAATATTTAATATTATAGTTTATGTAGTGTATACAAAATATATAATATTTGTAACGTCATGTTACATTACGTTGTTTTTGCTCTGAACTTTTTTAGAAATTTCGCTTTTTATTTTATTTTAGATCATGGGAAGATATTATATAGATTTTATTAAGTAGAAAATAAAAACATTGCAAATCATATAATATCGCACAATTTACAGATATGTATATGGCACACGGCTTTAATTCTAAAACATTATCTTATATATTTAATTATCACAGATTGGATCATGGGAAGCTTTTTTCATAATATTTCTATTTTAAATTTTTTAGTGTTGCTTACAAAAGTAAAATAAATTCATCTTTTGGGGATTCCTTAAGAAATGCCTTGTCTGCAGGGACCGAAAATAACTGTTATTTTACAATTTTCAGATGAAAAAGGCATAACGAAAATGTTTAAGGTGGACTTTTTTAAATATACATTTATTGTATAATCGTAATAAAAGAAGTTTCGCAAATATTAAACGCCTTTTAAATTTTTGACTATTACTATAAAAGTTTAAATTAACTGTTATTTTTTGCCTTTTATTTTTTCGGGCAAAAATAACTGTTACTTTTAACTTTTATTTTTTAGGTCAAAAATAATATATATTTTCTGCCTTTTATTTTTCGATCAAAAATATCAGGCAATTTGTATTTTTTCAAAGGCTGCTTGACCGCATAAAAACTTTAAAATCTAAAAAGAGTTTTAAAGCTCGTGCGCACTAGGGTGTCCCAAAAAGAAAAAAATGTGCGCACTAGGGTTTTTTTGCTCACGCGTTTTTTGATAGATTTTAGGGTAAGAAAATTTTGAATTTTGTTTAAAAATATTTTGGAAGTGGTTTAGAGGTCGCACGAATAAGTTTTTTGTCAAAAAACGTGGTTCCCTGCCATATCTTAAAAATAATTTAAGATTTTGTCATTAAATAATTTTATTTTAGATCTTAAGTTAACAGTTCATAAGAAAAACGTCCAATCTTTCATTTTATGTTCAAAAACCACCAGGTTTGTCAGCGATTTTTTCCATATGGCAGATTAAACTAAAATTTTTTAGATTTTTTTCTAAAAAACCAAGAATATTATTAATCATTATGAGCGCAGCTATGGCTGCAACTAGAAAGAAAAATATTAAAAATTGACAGAATGATGCGCTTTTGAAATTAAAGTTTTGAGGACAGCCTGTTTTTAACAATTATTAAGTGTAAAATATACGATTCTAGTTCCAGCGATAGCCACTGGTGTTGTGAATAGCATATTAAAATTTCAGATGATTGGGCTCAATAGTTTTTGTTTTTTCATTAAAATTCTAATCCACAGCTTGCCTTAAATGATAATCAATCTCACTCACGTAAATGTTCTTCGCCCAAAAATATTTTATTTTTTTATCACTATTATTTTGTTCTTATCGCGCAAGTACAAGCAATAAGTTGATGAAGTTTACACAGTAAGTTCGAACCAAGTTTCATTGATGTGTTACTTAAAGCTCGAAAGTTAAAACGAAAATTTGGGCTGCTGTAAAAGTGATACGCCCCCTTATCCAACGCCCATAAAGAGTAACCCGTAAAACCGAAAGTTTAAATTGAGGTCGAATACTGAATACCGAGGCTCTGTGACCTATAATTCCAAAGCTATTCGATATTGCAAATTATTGTTTTATGGGAGGTGCCACACTCCTTTGTAACGGTGGCCCGTACAATTGTTGCACCCCACTCACTACGCGACTGTCTCGCTACACCACTGTGCATACAGCCTTCATTAAGGCATATGCCAACCACACAAACACATAGTCAAAGCAGACAACGGCCACTACATCAAGGCATACGACAACCACACAACAACAGCGACACGGTAGCAACAAACAAAACATGCGAATTTAACATCCTTATGATGAGTGGCGCTATAATTCACAAGCGGTTTTCAACCAAAGGTATTTAACGTGCGCTGTTTGGCTGACTTGTAGTGGGTTGTACCGTCCGACACTTGTTACGATTTGACGAGTAGTTGTTTACCGACGAGCTATCGAAAGTGTGCTCGTTACTAACACATGTAGTTTTTAAGCATTATAAGTATTTTAAGTTTATTTGTGCGGATTACTACATCGGCTTTAGTCGGTCGTTTATTCATCATAGTGTTAAAGCGGATTACTACATCGGCTTCGGTCGGTCGATTATTCATTCGTCTGAAGTGCTCTGTTGAATTACTACATCGGCTATAGTTCGGTCGATTATCCGAAGGTGATCGTTCGGGTTACTACGTCGGCTTTAGTCGGTTGTTTGGTCATCGTAGTGCTAAAGCGGATTACTTTCGGTCGGTCGTTTATTCGTCTGAAGTACTCGATTGAATTACTGTATCGTCTATAGTCGGTCGATTGTAAAGAAGTGATCGTTCGGATTACTACATCGGCTTTAGTCGATCGTTTGTTCATCGTAGTGCTAAAGCGGATTACTACATCGGCTTCGGTCGGTCGTTTATTTGTCTGAAGTCCTCGGTTGGATTACTACATCGGCTATAGTCGGTCTTTCATCAATTCGATCATAGATCTTGATATTTATATAAAAGGGTAACTCAGGATACCTCAGCCTTTGAAGAAAACCTCCCTTACACCTTTGACCAACACCTATAAATTTTTATCAGGGGAACGACACGTGTTATCTTTTTGCACAACCTGTTTAGCGTTACACTTTACGTTATGTAAGAGTTTAAAAAATCTTTTTTTTTTCACTGAGGATAAGAATACTTAAATAAGTTGTATAGTTTTTACTTTTAGTTTTAAAAAATGTATCTAATTAGCATATTTTTTTATATAGCCTTTGTTCTAGCTAGGTTCCATAGCTATCCAATAGAAAAACAATGTTAAAATAGCGCCTGTTTTTCTCAAGCTTTGCGGTCCCGAACATACATGAGTACTCTTTTATATAATAGTATAGATGAGCAAATGAAATGTATGTAGCAAAAGTTGGCAACTCCGGTAAAAAAACAAAAATATCAAAAATTTTAGAAATTTCACCAAAATATCTTTTCAACAGTACCTTACTCATTAGTCCTTTGACGGCAATTCGGTGAAAAATAACCCATTTACATTTTTAAAACGTGTGAGCACAATTTTCGAGATATTTTCATAAAGTTGGACTCAAAGGATTAGAAATGAATGTGGCTTTTAACGTGTGTTAGCAATGTGGCAGAGACTGCAGATAAAGGTACCACAAACAACTTTGAAATACGAGCGGATATATTTTCTTATCCCAATTACGTAAAAACCTTTATGAATCAGCTACTCCAACACAGCAAAAAATAAATTTTCCAGATGGATTTTTTCAGTTACTAAAATTTTTTTATTTCACTTTTGTATAGAAATATGCCATTGGAGATAACAATTCCACAAAAAAATTTTAAAATTTTAAAATTTGTCGCCCTCAAAGGGTTAAAATCGAATAATAAACAAAGAAAAATGGATATCTCCACAATTTCACGAAGAATTAATTAAGAAAACAATTAAGTATTTTTATGTTTTATTATTGGAATTTTAGTCAAATCAAAAGGCTTAAAGTCCATTTTTCGAAAAACTTTCATTATGCTTGGAATGGCCGATATCTAGTATATATCGCCAAGTATCAGTCGGAGGCTTAACTTTCATAAAATATAGTATTTTTACCTTCTATTTTTTAAAAAATATTCTGCGCATAGTTGCGCATAAGAAAAAATTCATAATTTTAAAAAACGCTTAAATATCGTATTTTGCCCTGAGCGCAATGATTTTCAAGAAAATGTGTTCTTTTAAATTTAAATAAGTCTTAAATGAAATTATTAAATTAGAACAAGTTGTGACCTGAGCGAAAAATGTTGCTTTATCACATTTTTTTTTTATTAAAACCCATTTTTTCTAGCTATTATGTATATTTTTGAGATGATTGAAATGTCATCTTAAAATCAAAAAAAGCGTACTGTGCTTTGTCACATTACAATCAGTGTTAAAGATAGGTTTTAAATTGCGTTGAGATAAACCTAAAAAACCTGCCATTATGCATGGTTTTTACTATGTCAGTTTTAAGATGACAACAAAAAAATCAATGACATTAAGTACAATCTAAATGCAACTATTATACCTTTTATGCATAACTAAATTCAGTAATTCAATTGTTTTTCATTTTCTAACATTGTCCAAGTAAGACACAGTTTTAATTTGATTTACAACAATTGACTAAGGAAAATGACAAAGTAAAAACCTACTCGACTCTGATTTGTTTCTAAATACGACCCATTTACTCTGACAGACATTATTTTAATTTGAAGATCATTTGACTCTAACTTTACTTTGAATTATATTTAACTCTGACTTTACTCTGATTCTGAGTTGATTCGGATTTTGACTAGAGCTTGGCCTAAGCGTCACAAATTGTGACTTAATCCTCGATTAATTCTCACTCCAACAGCAGCTCTGACTTAAATTCAGCATTAAATCTGACTTGACTTGACTTAGAAAAGATTATAACTAATAGCATAAAGATTTGCAAAATTTATAAGGAAAAATTATTCTTCTCAGAGAAAAACAGATTTGTCATATTTTACTCAATTTTGACTACACATCTTTGTATGATCACAACTAATTTGAACCTATCTTATTGTGCAGACATAACTTTATGCAATGGTTTAATACGAACTTTTACCATTTGATCATAAATACTGAGAATAAAGTAACAAATAATACCTTTATTTTTATCTGGTATTTTTTTTTTTAGATAACGCTCAGGGGATACCCCCTATAAATGTTTAATCATTGTTTTGATTCGGAAGGTGGATGTTAGTTAGAGGATGGATAGAAAGTAATCAAGTGAAATTTTTTTCTGTAGAATGTTCTTAGTGTGGCAGAAAGCAGTATTAACATGTGATATTTAATCTGTGTCTAAGTGTTGAGGTGAGGCTTTTGCCTCAGTCAAATCAAGTTCTTAGCGATCCTCTCCACGAACTTTTCCTACCACCACCAACTACATGTTTTTCGTCATAAATTGATGTGTTTTAAAGTTATTTTGATTAGAACTAAGGAAAGAAAGGTTAAAGTGTAGCACCATAGCACGGCTAGGATTCGAAACTGGAACCCCTGGATAAGAGTCAAGCGCGCTACCACTAGACTATCGAGGCCGCCCAATGAACGCGTCCTAAGAAAACGTGATGAATGTTATACGTTATAGCACAAAAAAACTTTCTTAAATAATTTTTTTCACACTGTTTACTGTTTAATACAAGGAAAATGTTTTAACTTAAATGCAAATAACACTTTTCCAAAGAAAACATCTTTTGAATTATTTATATTTAGAAGCTATAATATTTATTGTTTATAAAACTAAAAACACTAAAAATTATAATGAAACTAATGATCTTAAGATATTTTTAAAAATGTATATACAAAAACACTCACTAGCAAAAAGACAAAAATTTCACACGTCAGTAATTTTTAAATATAATAAATCTAAAAGAATAAAATTTTTTAAATGTATTGCAATAAATTAGCGAAAGCATTGGAAAACATTTTAGAACAGATAAGTCGGTCAGAGTCAACCGTAAAATACACACACACACACGATTAAATACTATTAAGTATATATAAATTTAAAGTCTTTAAAAAATATAACTAAAATCTAAATGATAGCCAGAAACTGACACAAACAAAAAGAAGATATAAAGTACATGTTTAATATCTCAATGCAAACAATCAAAAGTAACAATGTTATGCATGTAAGAGTTCAATTTTATCGACTAAATAAATGTCAACATTGTTTTTGTTTTCTACTTTTTTGCAATTTTACGGTTATCTTACAATTTCTGTTGCCTGTCTTAAAATAACTAAGCATTAATTTGTGGGCATTAACACAAAACCGCAGGAGTTTAATCCGAGCGTGGTTTATGTACCCATAAAATATATTGTCGTCGGTAATAATTTGCTTTTTATAGCAAGTCAACGAATATTTCACTGACATCTAGTAATATTAATGCTTATACTAACTTATCTTAACTGCAAACATAAACTGAAAACTTTTACTAAATCGCAAACAACAAACTGACAATTATGGCAAAACAACTGTGAGCTCTCACTAGTTTCAAAGTTTAGGGCGAACTAAACTTAAAGGTCAACACACTGAAAGAAAACTTGGCAAAATCATGACGGAGCGGTGTTATGGCCACAACAACAAAAACTAAAGCAACAAAAGCAATTAATAATTTACACAAAAGCAACGCAGCTCACTGCATCTAATTTATGAGCCAGTGACATGTTAACCCTTAGAAATTCTGCCTTCTTGGTACATCCTGCCTTCACCAAGTTTCCGATTCCATTGCTATGATGATTCATCATCATCTACTTAGCTGCTTTGTAGAGCCTACGGTGAATTTGTTAAAACAAATTTTCACGCACGCTTTTACTTGCTTTGTGACGCACTGACACTGGCAGGCAACTTAGTCATGGCTTTCGGAAATGCTTTTTTATAGAGCTCAGAACTGCTGCTAAACTTTGTTGTTTTTCTTCTATAGTAACAAAGCTTGGAATGAAAAATAGCGAGCAAGCGAACGAGTAAAGAGACATAATAAGAAGAAGCAAGTGAAAAAATGGCAATTTGCATATTTAAGTAATGATACGACCCACCCTAATGTAATGTGCAGCTCCCTAAAAAGATAAGCTTTAAAAGCTTTTTTATATTAAATTTGCGTAGGGAAAAGTATGACTAAATAGTAAAGAAAAACGAAGAAAAGAAGCAGTTAAAGATGTTAGGATATGATTTTTAGTAAGAACGGTCCATGATTTTAAAAGTAAATAAAAAGTAGATATAGATTTCAAATAAAAGTAGATTTAACAATGTTTCCATCTGGTTTTCTTGAACAAGATCCTTCATCATGGACCCAAAATGAAGACTGCAATAATACACTGGAATGTGGATTGATAATTTAATACCTCGAATTTTGACAAAAACATCATAACGCTTCGTTAAAAATTGAATTTCTATTTAAACTTTAGGAGGCGACTGTAGCCTAAGCTAAAGAACCGCGTTAGCCCGGGTTCAATTCCAGCTCAGATAGAAAGTTTTTTCAATTGAAATAATTTTTCTGTTCGGTCGTCATCTCTCTGCAGACAATGGCAGACCTCAGAGAGTAAAAATTGCCATGTAAAGCTTCTTGAGAACATAAGCAGTGTTGCCGTGTTCACTTCTATTGGAATGTTTCACTTCTTTTTCGAGGCACACACTTCGACACTTTCTCTTTGACATGAAGAACACTTCCATTTGGTCCGAAGTGCAATTTCTTTTTAGACAGACTGTCAAATATGGCAGCATTTGTTTTTCATTTCCAAAAAAAAAGCTTCACTTGTAAAAGGCGCGTTGCAAAAAAAAGCTAGGTGAAATTCATGGCCAGATAATTTAAATTTATGTAAAATATGTATCAAAATGTATTAATAATCGTAATTTTTTGCAGGAAAATTGACTAAAAAAAAAAATAAAAATAAACTGGCCATTTCAGCCCTTGGAAGGACTTTGACCCAGCTTCTATTGATCAATTGTGTTGTGCGTGTTGTTAAATGTTTGATCACAAATGACCGAGAACTGGACCTAAGTGTTTTATGCCGACTCCGAACGGCTTATGTTCTCAAGAAGCTTTACATGGCTTTTTACTCTCTCTCTCTCTGAGGTTTGCCATTGTCTGCAGAGAGGTGACGACCGAACAGAAAAATTAATTCAATTGAAAAAGCTTTCTGTCTGAGCTGGAATTGAACCCGGGCTACCGTAGTTCTTTAGCTTAGGAGCCACGCACTCTACCCACTAGGCTACGGCCGCCACCAGGGAAATTGACTAGAACAGCAAAAAAGGTTCTTAATAAGTACGAATTCTCCTCCACGCGCCAAGAAAGTTGCTCTTGAATCATAAAAGCAGTCTGTGGATTCCATTAAAATTTAAACGATTGCAATTGATGAACATGTTTCTGCTTTTCCGAGTACAAGTTAGGCCTTTGTTGAAAACACTTCCTAAATTTGTTTAAAGTACTTATTATCTAAACAAATACTTAAGAAAGTCAATTCGAAGAACCTCTCGAGAAACAATTTGTGTCCGTTTACAACTACTCAGGCACAAAAGTCCCGAGTATCGGACTCAATTTTATTTTTAAAAGCTACGAGTAGTAACGAAAAACTGCGAAGTTTATGAAAAAAAAATTAATTGCACATTGATATTAAGCCGAATGCAAACGAGCCTCAGCGAACAGAAAATTAGAAAAAATTCATATATAGTGTCAATAAGTAGGTGATATGTATCGAAACTGGCCTGAGACTTAACTATAATGTACCGGAAACTGGCCTGAGATTTAACTATAATGTACCCAAAACATACCCGACAAGTACCTCGAAATCACCTGAAATAGTACTGTAGTCATTGTGTATTTGTCAATAAAGTGTTCAAAAACGAGCGACTATATAAAGTGTTCAAAAACGAGCGACACAATAAACTGACGAATGCCCGATTCGGTCTTCGTTCGTACATTGTGCCTGCCCAAGGTGTTCCAAAACTAGCACTTTTTTCGGTGCAGAGGTCGGACATTTGCCGACACGGACACCGGACATGTATCAGCTACTTTATTGACACAAAATATGAAATTGTTTCTCGGGCCTGTTCTAAGAGAGATAGAAATTTTAGATCCGGCATTGCTGGGTAGTAATGTGGTTCCAATTATCCAACTTTTCCCGAATTTGGTTAAAGAAAATCAAATAGAAGAGTTGGAAAGTGAATTGAAACAAATTTCGAAAAACTTTGGATATGTATATGTTTTCTAATTTTAAAATGTTTTGATATAAAAACTCTGCTAATGCAGTCGCTCGGCACTAAGGTTGATGACCTTGTCTCTTCATCACCTTCTAATTCTAATACTGCCACTCTTAATTTGCCTCGTCTCTGCGCCCGCAAACCAATGGGACCAATAGGTAATAGTGCAGTCATATTAAGAGGCGCAACTCAAACAAGCTCACGGCAGCGGAAACCGGTTTTTGCTGGTAGTGCATTGCCAGTGACCACTACGAATGACTCTTCTGGTGTCTCTCCTGCTATTGTTGTTGATGTTGTCGATGATGATGATGATGTTGTTGTTGTTTCTGCTGAAATTTCACCCACAAGGGCCTTGGCTACTGATGACTCTGCGCTCTCTACGATAGCTGATATTGCGGATATGCAGGTTGCTGATGTTGTTGGTGTTGTAGCGCCTAAATCTTCTTTGATTGCTGCTTCTAGTAATTCCGCTGATGTTGTTGCTAATGGTTTTGTTATGCATGCTGGAAATACTCCCACTGTTAACTCTGAGCTCTCTAAGCAAGGTGTTTTTGCGGATATTGAGGCTGCTGAGGTTGGTGTTCGAGCTCCGAATTTTTCTTTGACTTCTGCTTCCATTAATTCGAAATCATTCTCTGATGTTGTTGCTGGTAACTCTCAAGAACGCAATGATGAAGAATGGCATTTAGTACAGAATAAGAAATCTTCTCAGCGTGCTAAATATGTCGTTGGTCAGAATGTTAACAATGAACTAAATGTTATACCAAAAATGGCGTATGTGCATATTGGTGCATTTTATCCAAATGTATCTGAACAAGATATAATTGACTATGTTGTAAGACACTCATCTATTGAGGAAAAAGACTTAAGCTGTTTTAAATTAATAAAAAAAGATGCTCTCATTGAAAATTTAAAAAGAGTCACATTTAAATTGGGAGTTGTCGAGCAGTATATAGATGTTATTTTTAATCCATCGCTCTGGCAGGAGAATATTAAGGTGTCAATGTTCACAAATTTTCAGAGAACCAGATCAAAAAACCATTACAGTAACTCCCACAATCCAATCAGTGCGTACGTTATATAAAAATTTAAAATGCTATTTCCAGAATATGTCTGGTATCAGAACTAAGTCTGAATCTATATATAGTTTTACATCTCACGAAGATTTTGATATCTATGTCTTAATTGAGACTTGGTTAAACTCCGATTTTTACGATGGTGAATTTTTTGATTTGAATATCTTTAATGTCTACCGGAAGGATAGAGATCCAATTAAAACTGGGCTAACTCGTGGTGGTGGAGTACTCATCGCCATTAAGAGGACTCATTGCTCTTCTCATCAGCCGCTGATTGATTCCAATTCATTGCTCGACCAGATTTGTGTTCGATTGTTTACTAGAACTTGCTCTCTTTATATCTGCGCATCATACATACCACCTAATAGTGATGATCTAATTTGCACGGCACATCTTGATAACATCTTGGGTATAAACTCCTCAATGGATTATAACTCTCATCTTTGTGTCATGGGTGATTTCAACCTTTCTAAAATTAACTGGACTTATATCGGCGGTGAATTAACCCCAACTAATTTTAACCAGATTCTTTAAATTCATTTTATTGATAGCCTGTGTAGCATTGGTTTGTATCAAAGTAATCATATTTTGAATAATTTAAATAAATTGCTTGATCTTATTTACATATTGTCTAATATTAAACATAATATATCTGAATGTTTCTATCCTATATCTAATTCAAGTATGCACCATAAGGCACTCTTAGTTAATATTGAATTTTATGAATTTTATGAGAGTAATCAAAGAAAAAAATATGTTTAATTTTAATAATTGTAACTTTATTGAATTAAATAATTTATTGTTTAATATTAATTGGAATGATTTATTTCGTGGTAATAATGCAGAGATAAGTTTTAATCTATTTAAGACTAAGTCTTAACTATTTGCAATACTTGTGTTCCGCGTTCAACTAAAACCAATCATAAACTTCCCTGGTAAACTAAGGGTCTTAAGAAGCTTAAAAATCAGCGTAATAAGTTTTTAAAATTGTTTAAGACCACTAAAGAGCCTATATATAAAGCAAACTATTTGCATTATATGCGTGAATTTATTTTCCTGAATAAATTTTTATATAAACAGTATATATTGCGATATGAAACTAATATTAAATCAAACCCTAAATCATTTTGGAATTTTATACAGTCTAAAAGAGGTGGCTCCATGTTTTATAATGGAAAGTGTTCGTGGAATATTGCTGATACTGTTAACATGTTTGCTAACTTCTTTAAGTCCAACTTTTCTGTTGAAGATGATTTACCCGTTAATGCCTTGAACACTGTTGAAGTCTTTACTAATATTGGATCTTTTTCAGTATCAATTAATGATGTCATTGAATCCATTAGGGATATGAAAACTTCCTTTAAAGAAGATATTGATGGGTTTGCATCAATTATTTTTATAAAATGCTCACATACTTTAGCCGCACCTCTGTGTGCTATTTTTAATAAGTCTCTATCTGAAGGAACATTTTTAAATTGTTGGAAAATTTCTTCCATTACTCCTGTTTTTAAATCGGCTGAAAAAATAATGTCGCAAACTATAGGCCAATCTCAAAACTATCCAATATTTCTAAACTCTTTGAAAGAATAATAAAAGTAAAGCTTAGCTTTTTAATAAAACGCTTTATTTGCCCTGAACAACATGGTTTTGTATCTGGGCGCTCTACCCTTTCAAATCTAGCTCTTTTTTCTGAGTAGTGTGTATCTTCCTTCGTGCAGGGATACCAAGTAGATGTAATATACGCAGATTTCTCCAAAGCATTTGATAGAGTATCACATAATTTACTACTTTGGAAACTATCACATATGGGAAATCATTCAACTTTTTTGAGCTGGCTTAAGTCTTATCTGTCAGATAGAACCTCTTTTGTTTGTTTAAATAATAATAATTCATACGAATTTGTTGCCTCTTCGGGTGTCCCTCAAGGTAGTATCCTTGGACCTTTGCTTTTTATTCTTTTCGTGAATGATATTTCTAAACATATTTTTAACTCTCACTTTCTACTTTATGCTGATGATGTTAAATTATTTAAAAAAATATCATCTTCTTCAGATATAGATGACTTACAAGATGACGTTAACAGACTTTTGGCTTGGAGTGTTTCAAATGGCCTTCCTTTAAACTTTTCTAAATGCTTTCATCTTACTCTATCCAAACTTTCTCTTAATACCTTATCTAACTCTTATTCTCTTTCTGACTCAAAAATTCAAACTGTGTCTTCATATCGAGACCTCGGTGTAATTTTTGATGCAAAATTTTTATTTCCATTCAACTTCCTAATTCCTAAGGCCTACTCTCTACTTGCTTTTGTCCGAAGAAATTGCAATGACTTTTCTGATCCACATACTCTAATAAAGTTATTTAATGCGTTTGTGAGATCTAGATTGGAGTATGCATTCATTGTTTGGAGCCCGTATTATATGTCTACCTCTTTTAGACTGGAAAAAATACAAAAAAAATGCACGAGGTTTGCCCTGAGGTCAATTAACTTTTGTGACCCTTTGCCACCCTATTAACTCTCGTCTAATGCTTAGGACTTAAATCGCTTGATTCCAGGCGGAAAATTGCATCATTGATGTTTATATATGATATTATCTCTGCATTAATTGATTGTCAATCTCTTTTGGAACTTATACCTTTTCATATTCCATTAAGAAATCTAAGAATTTCCAAATTATTTTATGTAAAATATTGTATAACTGACTATGCCTTAAATGAGCCAATTACAAGAGCTTTGTTACTGTATAATGAATTGAATGAATCTAATGACTTTGATCTCTTTGTTCCGAAACAAAAGTTTAAGAATTTTGTTAATAGTATTTTCTTAACCTAGTCTTAAGATTATATTTTTACTATAAATTTTTAATTTTAGCTTTTCTCTAAATTTATATAGTCTGTAAGAATTTTTGTATTCAAAGACTTCCAAATAAACTAAACTAAACCAAAGATTATATAGTATAAAGATGTGCCACGTAGAACATTAAAAAGTAACAAATATTTTTCAGATCAATACGATAGCTTTTGTGAGCGCGATGAAAAAGCTTTCTTGAGAGAAAAGTTTCCAACGTTTGCATGCACATTCTCTCTGAAATGCTCTTTCTCTCGTCACTCCACAATGCTTCACAGCATATATCACCACTGCATGGTTTCTCATAGCTAGCGAGAGTCGTGAAATTTTATGTTGTAATTATTTTTTCCATTGTTGTTGTTGGAACCAAGCAATTGTGATCTCTGCTTGACAGCAACAAATGTTTTTGTTTGTTTGCATTATTTTCATGATGATTTCCTTATTTTGTGCGAAGCCCATTTTCTTATTCACTGCTTGCTATTAATATTGACTATTTTTGATTGAATCAGCCAGTGCAGTAAAATCTGCATATACATTCAGAATCTTAAGGAAAACTGAATAACGACATACAAATCTATCCAATGAATTCAAAATTGTTTATAAATAAAATTTTTAATTCACATTGATATTTAAAAAATTGCTTAGTAATTAATTTCAGTTATTTTTTTTCGTTATTCAGAATAATTAAATTTTTTTTTATTAATATGAATGCCATTTACAACGAATGCAATTCAAAAATAATTTCAAATTTTTCAATAACTTATTTTTTGTGCATTATTATTTCTTAATTCATTGCCTTTTCATGTGTTATTCATTATTAATTTTATATTCATTATTAAATTTTTATTTATTGTTAATTTGGTTCATTATTCAAAAGTGAATAACAAGATTTTTTCATTTTAGTTATTATTCAAAATTGAATGAAAACTTAGAAATGAATACGAAATTTATAATGAATAAAAAATAAATAATGAATAAAAAAATTATAATGAATAAAAAATTAATAGCGAACATTTTATTCATTAAATAGTAGTGAATAACAAAATGTTTTATTCATTGTTTTTTTTTATTTAAAAGTGAATAACAAATTAATAACAGTGGTATACAATTTGATAAAAAAGTTTGCGCGATGAAAACGACATTGCTAGTTCGATAAATTATTTTTTCTAGATAATAGAAATCCTTAAGACTTTTCCAGGTTGGTTCGAATTTTTTTAGAAGAATTTTCGACTTTTTTGAGTTTTGAAAAATATTTCCCCAGTTATGATCCTATAAATCAAAAAGTATTAATTTATTTTACAAGATTTATAAATATTTACAAATGAGACATTTATACCTTTTATTTAAGCTATTATTTATACGATTATTTGTACGATTTTTGTCGACATTTTCTGAATACTACATTTGTAAAAGAGTTTAAAATATAGCGTTCATTTAACATTTCCCCCATATTAAAGTGCGCAAAAATATAACTTCGATATATATTTTGGATTTATTTTTACTTTGTTGTTAAAAAAATATTTCAACGAAAATATTAGTGTAAAAAGTATTATTGTAACTGGTTGGATATTTACGTATTTCGATTTTAGTATAAATACTCAAAATTACCTCCATCAAAGTGGTCGTGGTGAGTTCGTACTAAACAAATTCTTCAGACTTTAAAAACCCAATTATCATATATGTAACTTAGGATTTTGTATGCAAACAATGTTCTTAGCGTTTTTAGCTAAATTTAAAAATCCCTAAACCGCAATTTTACGTTATAATAG
This sequence comes from Dichetophora obliterata, assembly GCA_963920525.1. Lineage (NCBI taxonomy): Eukaryota > Metazoa > Arthropoda > Insecta > Diptera > Sciomyzidae > Dichetophora > Dichetophora obliterata. The sequence continues at coordinate 64,179,546 of OY986439.1, forward strand.
GATTTGCAATACTGTAAACTCTTTGAAATGAGTAAAATAACAGAAATAACGCAATCAAAACAAAACAACGAAATCTTCGCGCTTCTATAAATAACTAGCTGAGACACTGTGTGCTGCTACCACGCCCCCGTTGCCAAACGCCCATAACATGCTATCAGTGAAACGGCAAGAGTAAATTGTGGTCGAGTACCGAATTCCGAGGCTGTGCGGCCACCTATAACTCCAAAGCTATTCAATATCAAAAATTTCAGTTGTGTGGGAGGGGTCACGCCTTCTTGCCTAACGCCCATAAAATGTTATCAGTGAAACGTTTAAATTGTGGTCGAATACCGAATTCTGAGGCTTTGTGAAATATAATTATAAAGCTATCAGATATCGCATAGTTGGCCTGTATAGGAGGTAATTTTGAGTATTAACCATATTTTTTAAACTCTTTCACAAATGTAGTATTAAGAAAATTTATACAAAAATCATTAGATCAATACAAATGATAGCTTAAATGAAAGATATAAACGTTTCTTTTGCAAACATGTATACATTTTTTAATATGAAAAAACACTTTTGAAGTTATAGGATCATAACTGGGGACATATTTTTCAAAACTTAAAAAAATCGAAAAATCTTTGAAAATTCTTCAATTCTTTTCGAATTGCATTCGTTCTATAATACTCATACAATTTAACACAAAGTCTATATTAATAAAACTTATTTTCTGGTTTGTTTATTTAATTGACATTTATACAAATCTAAATGGCTTAACGAACTTCGCTCAATTTAAGTACACATACTGTGTGCATCCTAGATTAGATTGTTACATACTTAGTTTTGATCACGCTCATTCCATCCATTTTCACTTACGTAAATTTTGATATTGAAAATCTTTCTTGAAAAATTTTTTTGCAAATTAAATTTAAAAAATTTCAGTATTTTTAATACCAAAAACATTCACATATCTTTAGTAGCTAAATAAAAAAATTTTCCGCAAAAAAACAACTTAAAAAATATTGCTTACAACATTATTCGCGGCAAAGCTTCAACTGATGGAATCGCAATTACAATAATATAACACTAAAAATATCATGTGGCAAAACGGCAAAAAAAACCAAGTCAACACACAAAATATACCCAGATTAAGTCATCTTTATGATATTTTATTCTTGAAATTATATAACAAAAAGATAAGAGATAATGCAAAAAAATATAATAACTTTATATTATATAATGCTCGTAGGGTAGTTTAGTAAAAAAATTGCCTAAATTTTTTAAGTAAAACCTAATAAAATTCTGCTACATTTTGTCGGCAGCTACATCGTTTATTCAGATGCTTCGTGCATCAAATCTTTACATATCATTTCTATTGCTTTTCAATATTATGCTCACATTGGCTCACATTGTCGCTTACTTATTCTCTCGCTCTCAAAAGCTTTAAATCGTTCGCTCGCTGACTCTCATAAAGCTTTTGTGTGGATTTATGATAAATCCACATTCAAATTTTACTGTGCCACTTGCTTGTATGGCGGTGGCACATCTTTCTATTATATTATCTGTGACTAAACTAAATTTGCTATATATAGCTTACGAAATTTGTTGGAGCAAAGGCCTTTTTGAGCGCTTGCAAGTCAGCTGAAAGCGAGAAAGTCCTGACCCGACGTTTGACACACCATTGTAATTTTAACATTGTGTATCATAGGAAAAAAGCACTCCAATTTAGCTTACTTTGAATTGCTTTCAAAGGCTATTCTTGGAAAGCTTTAAGTCAGAGGCTCATTTTTGTTTTCTTTTTGAATTGTTTGCTTTCACAACAACAAAATAAATTGCTGACGTTTTGCTCCTGGAGGAAGTTGGAAAAAGCACACCAATTTAGATTCCTTTGAATTATTTTAAAAGGCCTCTCTTGGAAAACTTTGGGTCAGCAGTTTGTTTTTGTTTTCAAGCTTTTTGAACTGCTCGTTGCACAACAACAAAATACAGTGCTGACGTTTTGCTCCTGCAGGAAGCTGCTGACATGCCGGCCCGTTGGGTTATTTCGTTTTACTCTATTTCTTTATTGTAAAAAATAAAGATGTGTATTTTAATCGTTGAAACCAATTTTTGACTTTGCCATCTAAATATGTATTTGTTGCTTTGCTTCACTTTCTTTTTGAAGAAATTTCATTTCACTTCGAATCACTTCATTTTTTTTTAAATTTCACTTCGCTCATAAATTTTGAAACGGCAACACTGAACATAAGCCGTTCGGAGTCGGCATAAAACACGTAAGTCCAGTTCTCGGTTATTTGTGATCAAACATTTAATAACACGCACAACACAATTGATCAATAGAAGCTAGGTCAAAGTCCTTCCAAGGGCTGAAATGGCCAGTTTATTTTTATTTATTTAACCTTTTAGAACGATATTTTATACATGACATTAAAAATGCAAAAAAAAAAATATATAAAAAACTTTTTGCGTTACAAAAAAGCAAAAACATTCGGCAAATATTCGGCAATTTTTGGCCGAAGCCGAAGGTTAAAAAATCGGCCGAATATTCCGAATACCGAAGCCAAATATTCGGTCGGACATCATATCAAAGAAATGATGATAACCAATGATGTAACAGAACGTTACATAAGAGATATTTGTAAGACCCTCGTAAACTTTCATCTATAATTGTTCAAAATCTTGTGTCAATAATTTTAACCATCAAATTCTTGTGTCATTTATTCTGTTTAAATCTACTTTTTATTTACTTTTAAGAAATTCCCAAAACAAGCGATGGTGTCAGATATCTTTGTTAAATAGTGAAATGCAAAATATACTTCTCAAAAATACATAAAAAAATCTACTGCTGTACTTTGATTTAGTAAAAAGTAATTTTTTTAAGTTTTCTGAATTTTTAAATTATTCAAACACACGTATCTCTGGCGGAAGAAATCCAAAAATATTCCAGTTAACAAGAAACTCTTCGTTTTTCATTCATCTGTACATCAGCATGGTTTTTGTTAGATAAGATAGCACATTCCAACAACCAAAATAATTACATACTTCGACCAACAGATTCTGGAGGAGATGAAACAAAAAACAAAAATTAAAGTTTATCGCCGTATCATTTTAAAAGTTTGTGTCTGAGTAAGTTTTGCAGTAGGTTTTAAAATTTCTCTAAATTTTTGAAATTATAATGAAAACTAAGAGCACTACTTAAATAATATTACCAATTTTGTCTGAATAAGCAATCATTAATGTTACTTCTCTCCTCTCTAGTCGGTATGTCTTAGAAAGTTGTTCATAATTTTATAGGCTACATTTCTCTTCTTGATTGTTTGGTAAAATTTTCAATAGTTCAAGAGCTGTAGTCGAAAAACAGAAAAAATCGGTGAAAAAAGTGGTAATTTTTTCGACATTTTTGGTGTTTTGAGAATGAAGATGAAATTTTTCCGACTTAATATATTCAGCATTTTTGTTGGCCGAGTCAATAGCTACAACTTTGCTGAAGACTGCAAAAAAAATTCACAGCATTTTTCGAACTATGGCCATGCGAAAAATAGAAGAAAATTGCAAAAAGTGCTCAAAATCGAATTTGGCGAAAAAACTATAGAGGCTCATCAAAAACGAACGGCAACCCATCTAGCAAAATCCAGAAATTACTTTTCTCCTCTCATCGAGTACTTTCGGCTGGGATAAGTGATTTTTTGTTTGGAATTTTTGTGTTTTACTGTGTTATCTTATTAAAATCTTTGAAAAAGTTAATATTTTAGGATATTTCAAGTTTGATTTTTTTTTTTAGATCAAATGAAACACACATTTGGAATGGAAATTCATCACGTGTTTATTGATAAATGTTGTAAAGGGTCTACTATTTAGTAATGATAAATGATATCTTCCAAATGTCTCCGCACTTTTTCAGATTTTTTTACTGCAATTTTCGATTATATTTCGGCATATTTGGGGCTAAAACTGACATCTTAGACAAGTCTTGGTCAAAGAAAATTATAGAAAAAAGGAACATTTTTATAGACTATTGTTACACTCTACGACTACGTTTAACCATAGGGTTACTATTAACCATAGGGTTAAACGTAGCATTGCCTTGAGTTTTAAGATTCATTTTGACTTTGATTTTGTGCTGTAATTTTATCCAGTAGTAGTAGGTTAAACAGAAATTAGTACAAATTAGTTGTTAATTATAGTTGTTATTAACCCTTCTTATACTGCCTTGAGTCTTTGAGACTAATTTTGAATTTGATTTTGCGCTGTAATTTCACCCAGTAGTAATAGGGTTAAGGGTTCTTATTAAACCTTTTTTGCAACGGATCTAAAAAAATCCTTTTAAAGAGCGCTAGAGGAATAAAGTATTCAATAAAAATATTTCTCAGAAAATTTTACCGTGAACACAACAAATATGCCCAAGGCTAAATTGCTTAATTAAGATTAAATTTCAAAACGATATTTAAAATTAATCAGACGTAATTGTTTAAAACACCGATAAACGGAAAATTTTTTATTGTCTCTACCAGAATCCATTAATCGTTACCTGTAATTTTGGAAAATGTTGAAAGTTTTCAAACACCGCCAAAAAATAATACTGCTAAATAAAGCAAGATTATTTTTTCCAACTTAAAAAAACTCACTGTAGCTGAGCCTAAAATAATAAAATAAATTCTAAAATTGTTACTATTATTAGAAGATGCCTATTTTTTGCTAAAAGCCAAACGTAAGAAGTCATGTAAAGGAACTTTTTTCTTTAGAAAAGAAAATGGACATATTTACAAAACGTTGCAGAAAATAGAGAGAAAAAATTCGTAATAATGGTGAAATGTTTAAAAAAACAACGTAAATAGCATGACATAAAAAACAGAATTGTATTATTTAGCATGCAATTACTTGAGAAGAGTTCAGTGAAAAACAATACAGAAAAATAAAAAAAATAAAACATAAAGCGATAAAAAATCCAACCCGGAAGAACGTGAAGATAATTTATGCAACAGCGATTAATTTAAGAATCAAGAAACAAAAAATAAGCAGTTTACAAGATGATTGAATTTAATCAACTTTACAAGGAAAGACATTTAAAAGGAAAATAAACAAAACGAAAAAAATTCAATAGAGTGCAACAAAAAGATGATCGCTATTTAAGACGTATAAATTATACTGCTCATCCATTGTATCGGTTCAAAATATATTTTTATTTCAAAATGCTATACCTTAAAATGCTATCGGCTGAAAATAAAAATAAAACCACAAAAAATGGTCACTCGGCTTACTTGGGCCACGCTTACATGTGTCGAAAAAGGCTTAAGTTAGGTTAGGTTAATGTGGCTGCCTCAGTTGAGACACATTCTCAGTAGGTCATTCAGGCCCATCGTGATACCAACGGTTAATTTTCAATTTTCCATTTAAACCAATTTGAGCTAATTATCTTAGCCTAAGATTCGGTACACCGAAGATTCCGAGTGTTCGTCAAGGTCATTTAAAAACCAGTTGCCTAAGTAAAGGAAGCGTTTTTGAACCAGCGCTGGGCAAGTGCAGATGAATTGTACTGGAGATTCTTTCTCCTCCTTATCTCTTCAGATTCCTGCAGAAGTCGTTGTGGGGGATGTTTAACTTTTGAGTGTTAACGGCCAATCAGCCGTGCCCTAAAAGACCCCTACCAAGGTGCTGATGTGGTCTCTTCTAAGGGAAATAAGTTGTTTTTTTTTACGATCAAAGAACCAAGGCACGCGCCTTATATAAACAACGTTTGGTCTCTTACTTGAAAAGAAAAGGATAGGTTTTTAGAGGAATAATTGATTGGAGCCATACGTGAATAATCGATTAGGCGGAACAAGCGTGAAAGACAACTTGAATTGCTTATAACCGAGGCTGGTGTTATGCCTTAACCTCGGCAAGCATTTCCAGCCCTCAGTTGTTTCTGTTTTATAATTCCACATTTTCCTCAATTTAGTTTTTTGGAGTAGGATTTTTTGTTTCAATAATTCTTAAATGTAGTTAGAACAAAGAAAGCGAAAAGAACCATGACCGAACCCGAATTCAAACCGGGGACCTCTAAGTTTATAGTCTAGCGCACTCTTTACTAGACTACAAAGGCCGACTTTTGAATGCTTATGGGTAAGTTTGGGCTGGGTTTGCCGCGTTATATTACACTTGTTTCCTGGTGACCACCTGCTGTTGGTTTTACTGCAGGATAGCTTATGTGTAAGGAGTTTAAATTTAGTGAGAGGAATACCAAGGCTTGCCTTATCAGTAGATAATTATTTGGTAGTACCTGTACGAGCGAGTTCATCTGCTTTGCAGTTACCTAGAAAATAGACATAGTGTCCGGGAATCCATCTACTTTGCAATCTCATTTAGAGATCTGCGGCAGTTGAGAACAGTTTCAGATGTTACTTCAACAGTTTCTAGGGCTTTCAAAGAGGCTTGGCTAACGGATAGTTTGCAGATATCCATGGAAGATATCTAATTTAACCGAAGCCAAGCAAAAGGTTAAAGTTTATTAAATACCTTTTAAAAAGTTCAATACCGGAAAGTTTTTACTATGCCGACATTGTTGCAACTGAAAATCCGAATCACTGGATCTTACACGGTTAGAAAGCCTGGAATAAATCTCAATGCACTCAAAAAATTTACTAGTAAAATGGCTACGAATGACATTCGCGGCAAAAATATTCGTGCATTGTACAAATATTCGTAAAATATACGAAGTATTTGTATCGAGATATCTTTACGAATTCATTCGAACTGACAAAAATTACATAAAAAACGCAAACAATTACATAAAAACTAAACAAAGAATAAAGCTTTAAAAATAAAACATTATTAAACTTTAAATGTATTTTATATAATTTTTATACATAGCGTTACAGTTTATTACAAGGTCATTTTTAAGTTATTAAAATTGGAAGAACGTAGATTATCTGGCAAAATGTTCTAGTAAACAGAAAAACTTATTTCTACTTCTGCACTGACGAGAGGAACATATTTAAAAGACGATGGTTGGAATGCATAAAAGTGAGCGATTGCTCCGACTCAATTTTTCAAATAAAATAAAGAGAGATTATAAATTTTTTTTACTAGAAAAGTCGAGTCGGAGCAAAAGCTCACTTTTTATGCATTCCAGCCGATATGTTATCGTCTTATATCCCCCTTATATTTCAGCAATAGAGCATAACAATAGAGTTAAAAAAAATATCTTACCTTGAGTTTATATCTAACACTTGTTTCATCTTTCTACATACCCTTTCGTCAGTTTCACCACGCGCAGAGCTTTTTTTCATCGAGGTCTTTAAACAAAGCTACTTCTTTGTTTTTGAGAGGTAAACCTTTCGAGAGGTAATGTTTTTGATTGAAGGGACTATTGTTAAAGCAATATGTTTAAAAATGTGCACTTTAACCTTTTTTTAATACAAAAAAAAAAACGAAAAAATATTTTAATATTACACTAAAATAGGCACGATTACGATTTCCGTGGTCCTAAGATCTGAATATGCAGTTTTGAAGAGCTCATTGAGAAAATAAGACTTACCGAAGGATTTATTGATACATCGATTAGTTATCGAGTTATCGATTTTAACTAAGAGAACAATAAATTTTACTAAAAGAAGTCTTACTGTAAATTCGACTATATCTATGCTATTATTTGACCGATCGGGATAATTTGGGTATCAATAAAAAAAACAAATAATTATTCAATTTATAAAAGGCCGAGCTACTTTTTTTATAAAAATTGGGAAAATTCTCAATATGTACTTCAGAATACAACAAACAACCTTTGATAAAAGTCTATCTAGCTCCTTTTACAGAAAAACTACATTTAGTAAAAGGCAGAACCATATTTTTTTCATTCCATATTAAAAACATTTTAAATACCTTTCAAATGACACCTACATCATTCAGATCGGACAAATATTAGTAAAGATATAACCGAATTTAAATATTGGTTCCGTTGAGTAAACATTTTTTTGAAAAATCGAATTTTATTTTCTCAAAGAGTACTTCAAAACTGCATACGCAAATCGAGGGGCCACGGAAATCGTATCACCCCCTAAAATGACATAAAAAACCGAAATATGCTCTAAAAATTAAAAATGTCTAAAAATTACAATAAAACAACTTAAAAATCGTTAAAAATTACCAAAAAATTCCTTAAAACTAGTAAAAATTACCTGAACACTGAAACCGATAAAAACTATTAACCCTTTCAGTGCAGTTCTCCAATATATTGGACACGTCAGAAAGTAATTCTTATATTTATATTGCAACGCTTTTTTTAAATCAAATCGATTCGTTCTGTGAAAAAAGATGAACCAACATGATAAAAAAAATTAGAGTGATATTGGACATTAACGTCAGTTGGATTTTCGATTTTAAGCCGAAGAAAGCAAAAAACAATTTTTTTTGCATATTTTATAAAAAAAATTAACAAAAATAAAATTTATTTTTTTATCTTTTTATGGCTTTAATGATAAGAATATTAAAAAACAAAGATCTAAAGGGTTGAAAAACCTTCAAGGTACAACAAGAAAAAAGATTTTGTGCCGAACAGGAGCAAAACAATTTTTTCTTTGTACAAGCTTGCAAAACGTAAGTAGCGCAGGTTAAAATCAAAGGTATGTTTTTTCATCTTTTAAGGGCCTAAATGATAAAAACATTACCTCAAAAAAATTATTTTGTTCTTAATTTAGCCTAGCCATGGAAAGGGTTAAATATGTATAATTTTGCTCGTATAACTTTTACAATCAAAAATAATTTGCTGCAAAAATGCTTGCAAAATGATCTTTTTTATATTTTTTTTTTAGTTTTTATTTTTTTTTTTTTATTTTTTTATTTTTTTTTTATTTTTTTTTTATTTTTTTATTTTTTTTTTATTTTTTTTTTCTTTTTTATTTTTTTTTATTTTTTTTTATTTTTTTTTATTTTTTTTGTAATTTTTTTCAAAAACCAAACGAATAATATCTTTGAATAAAATAAATCATTATAGCTCATGAAAGGTGAAATTTCAAAAATCACGTCTACTGGAACATTTCTTATCGGAGAAATAGGCAAGGCATAGGGCCATTCAAGAACTACGTAAGCACTACAGGAGGGCTGGGGTTTTTACTTTGCTTATTTTTGATGAAATTTAGTCGATTTTTGTTTGAACACATATGGTAACCCTTATTATCTATGCTTGAAAACGAAAGATTTATAGGGATTCTCGAAGCATGTACCAATGTTTACGTTAGCATGGGAGGGGGCTAAGAGCTTTGCTTACTCTCGCAGATGAGGGGGAGGGGGCTTAATAATTGCAAAAAATCTGCTAACGTAACACTTAAACGACCTCATCAAATATTTTTTTTTCTACACATATAGTTTTGAGGGAGTGGTTTTTATATAGGCTCAATAATAAAAAAAGCGTTTTAAATTTTTGTCTTATATGGGAGGTAGGTGTGGTTTTGGGCAGATTTCAAAATATTTTTGAGTGTGATCACATGCAAATAATTTCAACTTATGTGACAAACTGCATTGGTCTACGGCGAGTCCTTCTATTTATTGACACTTTTTGAATTGGTGTATAGCCACTGTGTATCGTGGGTTCGATTTTCTCAAATATGTTATTTTTTTAAAAAAAAAAATTAAATACAACCTTAGTATTAAAAAATTAATTTTATTATTTTGCCAGCTTTGAATTTATTACAATCTTGATGTGTTCATATGCTTTTTAAAAAAGTATAAAGTATAAAGATTAAAAATACTGCCTGGAGTTTTAATTGTATAAATTTAGGTTTTGTTGCAGCTACTTGAATCAAGCTATTAGTTTTGGAGTCAAGAAAAATAACAGTGAATACAAGAATTAAATACTAATAGTAAAAAGTCTGATTCAAGTGAATTAAGATTAATTTTACATATTCATGAATCACGCAAAATCATTTTTGTATGCATGAAAACAATTCTCTTTTCGTGAAAAGAAGTCTTTGTGCATTCTGCGAGGTAAGAGGGAGGGTAAGAGGAAAATGAAGTTACCACAAAGTTATATAAAATCCAAAATTAATAGATAGAAGCACTTAATCTTTTTTTTTTTGCCTGAAGCGAACAAAACTAATTGTTTACAAAAAGAAAACTTTGATGAAAGCAAAAGGTACTATAATCAAAACTAACGAATTAGCTAATCAAAACTAAACGAAGTTAGCTATAAAGCACTGTCAATAGGCTGTAAAATATGCGTATAACTACTACAAAAAACACTCCTAATTATTAAAATGTTACTATAAAAGACTTTAACGAAAGTGACTCGTTGAACTTTTATAGACAACATTTTATTAGCAAAACACTTCAATCACTTACATAGAGAGACAGACAGACTGACTGGCGACGACAAAAATTCATTCAAAGAACTTTTTGGACATTTTCTGCTGTGCTAAGCAAAGTCAATGATACTCGACAGTACGAAGCAAAGTATGTATGAACAAAGTTCAATATTAAACTCATTTAGGTGACAGTATAAAAGTGTGCATAAAGAAATGTATGAGCATATGTCACATTTTGAAGGGATTATTATCTACAAATGAATATTAAAGGCGACATAAATTGAGACAAATTCAATCAAGCAAAGCTTGAACTTTAGGAGCATTTGAATATAATATTTTTGGGAATAACAATAATTAAATCCAATTGAAATATTTATTACGATAGTTTAAATATTTCCTTATACAAATAAAGCATATTACCATAGGACAATTTACTTCTCAACACTAGTTCAATTAAATTAAACTCAGCACAACGTGGCGTATACGTAACATTAATTTTGTTATACGATAAGCTGATAAGCTGAAGGCATATTTAGGCTAGTTAATTATTTGTAACATATTAAGTCTTCATTTTCTGTTGTCTATTATTTATAACTGATTAGTACTCTATTTTCTGTTTGTGTTCTTCCTTTCACAGGTCATCGAAGAACGCATTTTGCATATACCATATGTGCACGCACGCCCGGAACCCTACAATACCTCAGTGGGTGAACTCAAACCTCGGCCGGTGGGTGAGGAAAACGGCATCGTAGTGTTCAACTACAATCCCATCAGTGCAGTCAACTATGTAAGTGTGCGTGTGCTTATCTGTTTGTGTAGTACTGCTGTACTTGGCATTTGTTGGTAGTGCAAATTAATATCTGTTTGTGAGTATTATTGTGCTTACATGAGAGTTAAAATAACACATGTTCTGCATTTGTACGCATTCAACACTCAAATTCATATCGAGAATGCAATAATTTATAAAATAAAATAGATATTATTACACTGCTAATGACAACAACTGCATATAAATACATTAATATTATTATTATTGATTGTTGCCTATAGCTTAGTTAAAAGCAACAACAACAACAACAGGTATTTAATGGCTAAACACAAGATGTACAGATATGTTATATTTGAAAAATTGCCTGACACAAAATGTATAGCAATTGTAATATACATATGTATGTAAAAAGCTTCAAACTTTATTTGTTGAAATAATTTCTTAGACTTAAAAACGAATCTGCAATATTTTAAATTTTAACAAAAATATTTAAAATCATACTTGATTTCAAACAAAGTAAAGTAATATATAAATAAAGCGAACAGTTTCCTTTTCTACATGTTTAAGTAGTAAAATATTTTAAAATTTTCAGTCATTACTGAGATTTAGCTATAAATTTTAACTGAGTACTTTTGTATCTCCTTTTTTTAATGCCGATAGGCTTTTTTCAAAGGCAAGTCATAGCCAATTTGAATTTTTTTGGAAATTTTTTTCTTTATTAATGCACTAAGATTTTTTTTTTTATAATAGTACTGTAAAAAAACGTTTATTATGGCAAACTTAACGATATTAGAAAAGAAAGTCAGAGTACACGGTTTGCATCATTAGCAATGGGGTTGGGCTTTCAGGATCCAAAGTTTACTGTTATGAAAAACAGCTTAAAAAATGAACATTTTTTAACTTTTCCTATAAGAAGATATGTGGAACAGAAGGAAAATAGAAATATTTGAACGATTTTATTGGAGTTTAAATGCTCCCAGAAGCAAAAAGAGGCATTATGCATATAAGTCATGAATTTTTTTCTGATAAATTTAAAGCAAAAATTTAGAGCGTTTGTATCTAAGCATCAATTTTTAAACATTTTTTAACATAAAACACGTACAACTGCACTCTAATATTTTCAAACTCTGATATGAGTAAAAAAAAATATTTCCTAGCAACTAGATGCAGTGGGAATTTGTTTGAATTGAAAGATTTGAATTGTTTAATTCAAAAATATGGGAAATAGAGAAAATTTGCTTTTAAATTTTAAAAAAAAAATAAATTTTCGTAAGTTTTTAGAAGAACTGAATATAATTTAAACTGTTTTTTTAACTGTTTAAAATATATAATTATTATTTTTATTTAAGTTTTTTTAGTTTTTTTCCTTTTTTATTTATTTTTAATTCCTTGAATTCTTCAGGTATTTTATTCAATTTTTTATACTTTTTAATTTTTTTATATAATTATACATGTTTCTGAAAAAATTGATTTTAATTAATTATTAACTGTATTACTTTAAAATTTATTTTACTAATTTATTTATTAATTTATTTAGTTAAAGATTTCTTTTGTAATTTATTTATTTCATTAGTTATGATTAATCGTTATGGTTTTAACTTTATTGCGAATGTGTAGAATTTTTTTTATTTTTTATTATTTATTTCAGGGACTGTACCGGTTATGGTACAAAGTACTTTGATATTATGTTATCAAAGAAGTCAGATATTAACAGTTATCATTTTACTTTTTTCCCCTTAAAATACTAGTTATTTTATTCCTGTAATTTTTTCGGGCAAAAATAATGGTTACTTTCGACTTTTATTTTATAAATCAAAAGTAATAGTTATTTTGTGCATTTTTTTTTTGGTTTTTTCAAAGGTTGCATAGCCGACTAAAAAAAATTTAATGCAATATTTTTGAGCTATAAAACTTTTTTTAGTTTTAATAGTTTTTAATTCGGTCAAGAAGCTTTTAAATAAATAAAAATTACTGTTATTTTTGACCGAAATCCATCAACTACGCTGACGATTTTCCGCTTTTTTTACTCACTCCCACTCTCCCCAACGTAAGCAACAGTATTTTTTTTACCTGCCCGCTCCCCCTATAAAGGAAGGTTTTTTAATAATGTGGGGACTAAAAAAAATGTTATTTTATTATTTTTTTTAGTAATGTTATTTAAGTTTAAGTTATTAAATAATCAAATTCATTTAGTTTACAGTTTAAAATATTCAACATTTAGTAGTTGCACCACAAAAAATATCCAAGCAATAAATCGAATATTAACGAAATTATGTAAATATTAAAACATGAATTTAAAACTCTAAAATTTTACAATGAAGTTGTTTTGAAGTTCTTCTAAGCTTCAGAACTTTTGAAATTGAGCGGAAAGCATTTTTACATTTAACCAAAGAGTTGAAAATATACATTTAATTTACACTGCAAATGGAGATATTTTCAAATATATTTTAATCAATGGAATAATAACTAATGAAATAATGATAATAAAATTTCTATTGGAATTGTAAACATGTAATTACTATCAACAATTTTTTTCTTTTAGTGAAATCTTCACGACGATGTTTCAAGTTGATATTTGTTAATATTAAGAGAGCAGTAACTCCATTTCGTTACTATGACCGTAGTTTATTTCAAAACTCCGTTTCTCCCTAAACTTGGCAACGTGTTTCATGGACGACCCTTTAATTGTACATAAATATTCAATATTTTATCAATTTTTGAATTTGTTTAGCCTTGAATAGAAATGGGTTAATCTTATATAATTTTCGTCATGATTTTGACAATTTTATTTTTAATTATTTTTATTATTTTAAATATATTTATTATGTTGACTTTATATGATTTAAATACAAATTCTAAATGTTTGATAGTTTAAATCATATCATAAATAAAATCATATCATTATCAAACAGTTAGAATTTGTATTTAAATCATATAAAGTCAACATAATAAATAACAAGGTCATTTAAGAAAAAACTTTATTTTTATTATTTTATTATTTTTATTATTTTTAATATTTTTATTATTTCTATTATTTTTATTATTTTTATTATTTTTATTATTTTTATTATTTTTATTATTTTTATTATTTCTATTATTTTTATTATTTTTAATATTTTTATTATTTTTATTATTTTTATTATTTTTATTATTTTTATTATTTTTATTATTTTTATTATTTTTATTATTTTTATTACTTTTATTATTTTTATTATTTTTTTTATTATTTTTATTATTTTTATTATTTTTATTATTTTTATTATTTTTATAATTTTTATTATTTTTATTATTTTCATTATTTTTATTATTTTTATTTTCATTTTTTTATTATTTTTATAATTTTTATTATTTTTATTATTTTTATTTTTTTACTATTTTTATTATTTTTATTATTTTATTATTTTTACTATTTTTATTATTTTTATTATTTTTATTATTTTTATTATTTTTATTATTTTTATTATTTTTATTATTTTTATTATTTTTATTATTTTTATTATTTTTATTATTTTTATTATTTTTATTATTTTTATTATTTTTATTATTTTTATTATTTTTATTATTTTTATTATTTTTATTATTTTTATTATTTTTATTATTTTTATTATTTTTATTATTTTTATTATTTTTATTATTTTTATTATTTTTATAATTTTTATTATTTTTATTATTATTATTTTATTGTTTTTATTATTTTTATTTTTATTACTTTTACTATTTTAAATTTTTAATTTTTTAATTTTTTAATTTTTTAATTTTTAATTTTTACTTTTTTAATTTTTTAATTTTTTAATTTTTTAATTTTTTAATTTTTTAATTTTTTAATTTTTTTAATTTTTTAATTTTTTTATTTTTTAATTTTTTTAATTTTTTTAATTTTTTTAATTTTTTTAATTTTTTTAATTTTTTTATTATTTTTATTATTCAGGTTCAATATAATTTTAATCGATTACATTGTTTTATTTTTTTATTTATTTATATTAATTGTTTTATTCTTTTATAAAACTTCACAATTTTTATATTTTTTTTTATATTTAATATATTTTTTTTTAATAGATTCTTTTATTTTTTAAGAAATTTTTTTATGTCTTAATGTTTTATTATAATGTTCATATTTTTTTCCATAACTTTTTGAAAATGTATATATTAAGTTAAAAAATAATAGTTATGTTTATTATTTTTTTTAGACTTTTTCGATTTTTTATTGTTATATGCTTTATTTATTCTGTATATCTAGCATGATTTTGTTTCTTTTAATTCTGATTGCTATTTTTTTGAATAAACTCATTTTTATTAATTTATTTTTTTAATTTATTTAATTTATTAGATTTTTATACTTTTATATTAGTTATGCAGTTACGCTCTTTTTATATTGATTTTTTTTTTTTAATTGACTTTGGTTATTTTATTTTTTCAAGTCTAGTTTTATTTAAAAAAAAATTTATATCAAAAAGTCAATTTTTTGCAATGGTAAAAAATTGTAAATTGCAAAAAATTGTAAAAAAAGAACAGTACAAAGTTAAAATAAATATTTTTTTTTTATTAGTAACATAAATACATTAATTTAAATTTGTTGGGATTTTAAAACAAAACCATTCTTTCTGAATTAATCCCAGCTAGCACAAAAGGTTGCAAAAGTGTCGCAAAAGAGTCGCCAATACAGATATAAATCGTAACTGTAAAGTAATTACAACTGAAAAAGTAGATATTTCAGGCTTATTTTGTAGCAACTTAGGTTGCAATTAGGCGAAAAATGTGTTATAATAATGTTATAAACGTTGTTGGTACAAACTTAAGTTGCACGCCACAAGATGAAACATACTTGAAACATCCAAAAAAGTTTTTATTTTGTTATTCTTACATTACAATTCAGGTAAAATCTGGTAAAATCAGGTCAAATTTCGAAGTTATTTTTTGTTACAATAAAAAAAATTTTAACAAGAAATTAGTACTGATGACATAAATATTCCTGCATGAAACAAAAATAAGTTCTTAAAAAGTTTTAAAATGTTTTGCATACACAATTTCTTAATATAATTTTCATTCAACCACTGATAATTTTTTGGAATGTATTTTAAAAGTCAAAGACAAATTGGAATGTAATAAGAAAATGTGAAATTATATTGAAAATATGAAGAGTTATGCACTAAACTTTTACAACAAGGGCCATTTTCTCGATGATTTTTTGTGTTTTACCTCTAGAAAACTCAGGCGCCACCCAAACAATAACAATTTTTAAAATAATTTAGAAATAGAAAATATTTCGAGTTTTTAATTTCCGCGTAATAATGTTTAACATATAGCTACATATATTTTTTTAAGTTCCTAGTGTCATATTGTACTGAAAATTATGGAAGAAAATAATAAATACTAAAAAAAATCGTATTTAAATTTATTCCAATCAAAATTCGTAGTGTAGAAAAAAACAAATATGGCGAGAATGAAGTTTTTAGACACTTTTTTCCAAAGTTCTTGCAACTGAATAATAACCTCAATACATAGTTCTTTCAACCAACTACATATCAAAAGTTACAAATATTTTTTTAAAGTTGTTGCAACTCAATAATAACTTTAATGCAACATTAACTTACAACAATTTTATTCAAAACTTCTTGAAACTGAATTATAACTCCAATACAACGTTCATGAAACTAATTACATTATGTAAGTTGCAATGGTTTTTTCTAACGTTCTTGCAACAGAATAATAAGCTCAATACATTGTTCTTATATCAACCAAAATTTTATAAGTTACAATTATGTTTCTTAAACTTGCATCAACTGAATAATAACCTTAATACAGCACAAGCTTGCAATGATTATTTTCAATGTTTTTGCAACTTAATTAAAACCTCAATTCAACGTTATTTTTCTTAACTACATTTTTTGAGTTATAATAATGCTTATTAAAGTTGTAACAACTGAATAAAAACCTCAATACAGCATAAGGTTGCAGTGAGTATTTCTAATTTTCTTGTAACTAAATAAAAACCTCAACAAAGAAATTGACAAGCAACACAGAATTTTTTGTGAACAATAAAATTTATATTTTGCTTATGGCATTTTAGTGCGTCACAGCAAAATTGGAAGCATTTAGTTGTAGTGATTTACCTAAACTCAATAAAAACATCTTTGAACCGAAGTTTTTAGCATTTAGTTGTTGTGACATTGGTATAACTTAATATAAACATAAAGCAACTTAGTAGCATCTAGGTTACTAACTTGTACTGTATTTGTTACAATTACAATACACAAACATTTTTTTATAGGTGCTACAAAAAGAAATGTTGTAATAATGTTAATTTAACGTAAAAATTACTTATTTTTTAAGAACTTTATGAACATTTTTGCAACAAGTGCCTTTATTTGTAGCATAAGTAACACCGTAGTATAACTTATTTGCAAAAAAACGAAATATTTGTTACAAATTGCTCATTTGAAACTTTAATACAACCCATTTGTAACTAAATTTGTTTAAAAAACTGGAAAACCACTGAATTATAACATATTTTTGTTGCAAGTCGAAATCTGTGCTAGCTGGAAATGTATGTATATCGTTACCTAAAATAAAAAAAATTGAATTCATATTTTTTAATTATTTGCCGCATTTGACAAAATGACATGATTTTTCAAATTTTGAATTTTTATTTATTATTTTTATTATCATTTATTTTTATTTTATAATTTACTATGTTTTGTATTTATTATTGTTTTACTTATTTGTAGCAACGCAATCAGCAATTCAAACTTGAATTTAAACTTTTTGTTGTTATTACCTTATGATTAAAGTCAAGTTTATTTATATTCTTTACCCAATCTATTTATTCTTTCGATCATAGTTCATATCTTTATTAACTCTTGCGGGACGGAGTTTACTTTTTAAGTCGAGTTTTCTTATCAGAAGTTTTGATTATTCTAATATTTTGCTTAAAAATAATTAGAGCTTTTAATTTTGAGACACAGAATCCTTATAAAAATTTAAAGTTGGAGATAAAATTTCAATAAGTGTTTTTAATGGCATCGGAGAAAATTTATTCTACAAAATAAATTTTTAAAAAAAAATGTTATGCACAAAAGTTAGTCAAACATAGCTAAATTTTTTACAAGAAACATAATTAATTTGTATTTTTTTCCCAAAGCAAATAATATCCACACTCTACCAATATTAATCAAAAAGCTATAAATAAAACGAACAACTAAACAAAAACCAATTTTCAACGATAAAAAACTTTTTCGCACAATTTGCTAGGCAATCAATTTTGTAGAGCTAGCAGCCACTATCAATTAAAAATGTAAATATTTGGGCAAGTGCCTGCCTATGTGGCCACCCTGTGGCACTGCATCAACTAAGAAATTCGTGAAAACTATGGGTGCGAACTTTTGCGCGAAAAACAAATAAATTGAACGCAAACTGCGCCAAATTGTGGCACATTAATTGAAATGAATTAAAAAAATTTCCGGAACAGACTAAAATGCAATTAAAAGCAGGACGACATGGTGATGAAATTAAGTTTTTTTTACAGTGTTTTTTAATTTCCACTTGATTAGATATAAGTTACTTGTATTTAAATTAAAACTTCGAAATATATAGTTATCACATTGTAACAATTTTTGTAATAAATTTCTGAAAAAAGTTCAAAAACACTATATCATAATTAAAAAATAAATAATAACAATACTTCATTAGTCTATAAAACAACTTAAAAATTATTTCAATATTTTTTTTAAATTACATATAATAAAATTTTAAAAAAAAACATAGAACTCCAATGTTAGCTAAATGAAAAAATTCCAATTATATATTTGTTATAACAACTATAACATCGAACAAAAAATATGCCACCAAATTTTTTACACCGACTAGAAATAGTTTTTAATATTTTAATATAATCATTTAAGCTAACAGCATCCTGTTGAATTTAACATAACAGAACTCATACCGCTATGCTTAACACACCCGGTATCTTAAAACAGTAATCGTTGCTTGCTTTTTGAAAATTGTTAAAATTTATATTTGCTTCAAATTTGTTATTGCTAATAAGAAGTTACTGTTTTGGCCAAAAAAAAACAAACACTAATAACATAAGCCCGTACTTCGAATTCTGCTCCTTCCTTTTGATTAGGTCAAACCGAAACCGCAAGTTTTCCGAGAATCCAGCGATTCGGACATCTCGTCTTCTGAATCACGTGGCTCATCACCCGATTGCGGTGGCCCGAATCTACGAAAGTTGACATTGAAAACTGGTTTCTCGAAATTACTCTCCGGTCTGCATCAGCGTTCATCAAGTAACTCAAATGAAGAATACGATGAAGATGACGACGACGATGACGAAGACGATAATGAAAATGATGAAGATGATGTTGAAGCTGCACTCAAAACGGTTATCGTGAATGGTCTCAGCACAGGAGAAAGAAAAAAAGAGCGATCGAAGAGTGTAGCTAAGGACAAAGAGAGATCAAAGAGTAAAGATATCAACAATAATGATAAAGATGGTGGCGATGAAACCAGTGCTAATGCCACAACATCGGAGACTCTTACAACCATAACAATGACAACATCTGACGACATTGACGATATATGGGAAAATAACTCACCCGAATATCTACCTTCCACGCCCACTTTCATCAAAAGTCGTTTTGGCCATGAACCGAAATCGGGATCTCCTGTGGACGAAAGTATGAATAGAATAAAAGTTGAAAGCTCCCAAAGTACCGACGCTGGCGGCGGTGGCGACATGGGTGCAGGCGGTGATGGCGACAAAGACCAAACCACGAACATAGACAATACCAATACGCTCCACGAAAGCACCAAACCCTCTGACCAAACCCCACAAACTGCCCAACCAGAGAGAAGGACCGAAAAAGACAAATCATTGGAAGCAGTTGTAGAAACCACACTAAATAGATGCAATAAATTTAATACGGAAATTTTAAAATTAAATGAAGAAATTTTAGGTATAATTGAGTCAATTCATAAGGAAGACGAAGAGGAGCGAGCAAAAAACCCAAACGGAAACTGCGAAATAAACCTAGAGTCGATGATTGTGACACCTGTGAAAGTGATCGGTGGAGGCAAAACAAAATCTGCAAGTGCTACACCAAGAATAGCGGGTGGTGACGATTCGTCAACGCTTAATAAAACAGACAGCGGTCATAATATTGCACATAAGAATATCAATAATATTGCACAAGCCAAAATTAAATTATTATCTGAAAATTCTAACGAAGTACCGCAAACCGAGTCTGACAAAGTAAATAATTTCAATCCTTTGTCTCCACCACAGTTTAGCCGTTCAGCAGTGGGAGGTTCCAAAATTTTGACTAACTGCCATCCCTACAATCCGGAAGAACTGGAATGTCTCGAGTTTGAGTCTCGCTTCGAGTCTGGCAACCTGGCGAAGGCGGTAAAGATAACGACCACCTACTATGAGTTATACCTGCGTTCAGATTTATACACCAGCCGTTCGAAGCAGTGGTTCTACTTTCGTGTGAGAAAGATGCAAAAGGGCCTTGTTTACAGGTAAGTCGAAAAACAATCTCTAGGTAAGAAAAAGTTTTCGAACTTCACTACTTTACCAGAGTATTATTCTAAATATATGGCATGGGCAAAGCAGCACAAAATGCTGCCTTGACTCCTCAACACAAAAACAAAAAGCGGTATCAGCGCAATGCGCTAGCTCAATTTTGCCATAGTTTAGTTTAAATTATTTAATTCCTGTTTCAACAAGACGTTGATTCTGTATGAACAGATAGAACGGCATTAGCGACTAGCGTCAACAAAATTGAACAAAATGTATGAATTCAAGGTGAAACGTTTGCCGCTCGCCGTCGGCCGCCGAAATAGAATCTAATTCTATTTTCAGTTTGCCGCTGTCATTGAGCTCTCTTGTGAGCGAGAACAGTGGTGGCGACCTCGTCAGAAAAGTGAAAATTATGCCAAATTTTTATGGAAAAAATATATGTTTTTGACATTCCATTTGTCTAATTTTTTATTTGAATTTATTTATAGCAATTGAAACAATGGAAAATAATTCGGTGGGGGTTTCATTTCGAGCTGACGTCGTTCTATCTGTTTGGGCAGTTAATCAGCGCAGTGAGTTTTCGATTTGAATAGCACATTGAGTTATGTGGTAAATTTTCTTAGCGCGATGATTTGGGTTACGAATTGAGTTATATGATGAAGACCTTAGCATTGTTTGTAATCAAATAAACAACAGAAAGAAATCAACTTGAAATTTTAAGGTGAACTCAAATTTGCTTCAATATTAGAAAGCGATTATGTTCAACTGAAGAATGAAGAAAGAGGAAACGACAAGGAAACAATTTGTTTAAGTGTGCTATTGCGTTATTTTTATTAAAGCAAGCATATTGGCGCAGTAACAACAAGCATATTGAATAGCACATTACGTTATGTGGTAAATTTTCTTAGTGCGATGATTTGGGTTACGAATTGAGTTATATGATGAAGACCTTAGCATTGTTTGTAATCAAATAAGCAACAGAAAGAAATCAACTTGAAATTTTAAGGTAAACTCAAATTTGCTTTAATATTAGAAAGCGATTATGTATTATGATTATAAAGCAAATTTGCTTTAATATTAGAACGGAAACGACAAGGAAACAATTTGTTTAAGTGTGCTATTGCGTTATTTTTATCAAAACAAGCATATTGGCGCAGTAACTGAGTTTATTTTTTCAACTCATTAACGCTACTAGCGCTGTGTTGACCTTATTTACTAAATAAATATGTACAATAGAGTGGGTCAGACTCCATATAAAAAAAATTTTTGAACTAGTCCGCTCCTCATGAAAGCTTATCTGAAGAGCATTTTAGGACACTACAAATTTTTGCTCCTGCCACGCCCTAAAAACCGCCAAAATTGTTTTAAAGGCATAACTTTGGTATTTGATGTTCGATTTTTAAGAATAATATGTCATTATTAATGTGGTATTGAGTACAACAGCACAATAATAGGTGTTAATGATCTTTGACCTCGTCTTCAGGGTCAAAATGATGAAACTATTTTTTTCACACTTACCCCCAAATATTTTATCATAATAAAAAGATCTCAAAAAGTTATTTAGTTTTTGCATTCAAAGTTCTAGATCAGTGTCGGGCAGCTTTGCGCACTTGAGATTGTGTTTGTGCAGTAAAATATGTATTCATCTCACCTACAGAACGATCAAAGCTTCAGTGTACAAGCGAATGTCAAGCAGATAAGATCTGCGCTTGCGTGTTCCGTGAATATATTATATCTGTATCAATAAGTAACAATAGCTTAAGTTGATTTAAGACAGAACTGAGTTATTGATATAGCTGTGATCCACGTATTTATTATTATGAGCACACAAAATCTAAAACTTCTAGGATGACCTTAGCAAAAGATATGACGCAAAAACAAAAGACCCTTTCATATAACTTATATGGCGATTGAAAACTTTGAAGCATGATTTCTGGAAACTTTGAAATAAGACTTAGGCTGTTATTGCTCATCGACACAGATATAACGTAATGTTAATGTTAATGTTGTGTGGTGGAGATGCGTACTGCGACCTAAATGAGATCTATTGTACCTCCTTCTCAAAGCTCCGCTGGGTTTGCGGATTACAGAATTTCATCCAGCCCTATTTCTCTAATGAATTTGAGAATATTCTTAGGTTCAAGGGATGAAACCTGCTCTAGACTCAGCTCATAGTTCCCCAGTACTAGTTTACGTCTGCGAGCCACGGCGTCGCAGTTTGTAAGTAGGTGCATTGGAGTCTCCTCTGCTTCTTCACAGAAACGGCAGTTACTATCGGTCTCTATGCCCAATTTCATCAGGTGGTATTTCAGTTTACAGTGTCCTGTAAGGAACCCCGTTAGAATCCTAAGATTCGGTTTGCCTAAGCTTATGCACAATTTTGCTCTCCGAGTGTTAAAATTTCTGAGGAGCAATTTGGATTGTCTTAGCTTTGGGAGGCTTTTCCAAAGGTTTGAACGTTTATGCCTCTCCTCCCTTCTTAGTCAGATATAACGTAAGATATAACGTAAGATTACAATGTATAAAATTTTATGTATGCAAAATTTTTAAAAGTATATATGAACAAAAATTTTATTTTTAGAAAATATGGCATGGCGCGGCATCAAAGAGGTAAAATTAATAAAAATTATGTACTACAAGGCATTACGATAATTTGCATGGCCAATATAAGGTAATTGTGGGTCATGCGATGGATAAATGAATTAATTATTTAAAAGCGGCATGTCCGCATATCATATTATATAGTGATCAGTTCCAAGTACGTATAATGAAAGCATATTACGCTGTCAGTTTGGCCTTGGCATAACATAATAAGCATCATAAGCATGTATTGTATTTTACATTATCCGTCTGCCGGTCTGTTTACTTTTGACATTCCATCCACTACGTATTCATTTAATTTGGCAATACAAATCCGAGCAAAAAATATCCCATAATGCCTAGTAAGATTTCTGCAAAAAGTGCTTTAGCACTAATTTCTTTTCAGTGTGAGCTTTAAAGCACTCAATAATACATACTCAAGATGAGCAAGTATAGGTGTGCAAAGCTGCCCGACACTGTTCTAGATCTATCTATAAACAAAAAAGTTACATCACTTAAAAGTTTTTGTAGAAAATGTATTCAAATTTTTAAAGAAAATTTAAATCAAATTCAAAAAAATATGACTACCAAGTACACAATTCACTGCACACCAATTTGTGAATCCATAGAAAAATATTTTGTTTGGCAGATTATTTTTTACAGTTACAAAGCAGTATTATAAAATAAAGACAAACTGTGGATTTAGTTTGTACGAAAACTTTTAAGTGCTGTAACTTTTTTGTTTAAAGATTGATCTTAGCGCCTTGAAAGCAAATACGAAATAACTTTTTGAGATCTTTTTAATTATGATAAAATATTTGGGGGCATTTATGAAAATGCAAATAGTTTCATCATTTTGATCCTGAAGACGAGCTATAAGGTCATTAACACCTATTAGCAAAGTGTGTTACTCATTACCACCTTTATTTTTAATTATCATTCTTAAAAATGGAACATCAAATTCAAAAGCTATACCTTTAAAACAATTTTGGCGGTTTTTAAGGCGTGGCAGGAAGGAAATTTTTCGTGTTCTGATAAGCTTAAGATAAGCTTTCGTATGAGGAGCGGACTTGTTTGCACTTCAAAATTAATCTTAAAAAAAATAAGTGTTTTAAATTTCGTCAGTTTAAAACAGTTTCGTCGGATAGTAAGCAAAAAATTTTGAAAGGAGCATTTGTACTTTTTGACTTTTGGCTAGAAAATCTGAAAAATTTCCAACAGTGCAACGATTGATTTATAAACTCAGGCGTCAGTTTGACTTTTTGGCAAACTTTGTATACACAACCTTTTATACACAACCCTAAGTTCTTTTGGATTTTTTTAAACGAAAAACGAAAATTCTCTGGGTTTCCTATATTTATGGAATTTAAAGGCGCTTTCGCAAATAATAACCAAGAAATTTGTGAGTTATTCGCAAAGTTTTTTGGATCAGTATTTGATGATAATTAAAACAGTTATTGTTTTTATATTCCTGAAATTGTAAATATTGGTTATATAGAGATTACAGAATATGACGATTTTAAAGCTCTTCGTAGTTTTTATTCTACTAAGGGTTGTGGATATGATTTGTTGCCACCTATAATATTGAAACCGTGCGCAGGCTGTCTTTGCACTGCATTAACATTAATTTTTAATAAGTCTCTCTCGAGCGAAATATATTCAGATGACTGGAAATTAGCCTTTATGTCACCACTTTTTAAATCTGGCCAAAAGTTTCTTAGTGATAACTACAGACCAATCGTTACAACTTTCAGCCATTCCAAAACTGTTAGACAAGTTAATTACCGAAAAATAATTCTCCGAAGTGATTATATTCAAAAACTTTAAGCTCAACCTTGTTCAGATTCCATTTTGGATTGTTTTTGTTCAAAATTTATGACTTTTATCAGTGTCCTTTTCGTTCGTAATCGCGTTTCCAATCATTTCCCCATCAATCATTGGTTAACAACTGTTGCCACATGTTTGTTTTTGTTACCACTTAATTATGGTTTTATTGCTGTTTCAGATTCTCGATTGTGAATTTGGTCAAGTCAGACAGTCTGTACAATGATGGAATGCGTCCCCTCATGTATTCATGCATCAGAGCCAAGCAACTCAAAGAAGGCTGGCGTCGTTGCGGTGAAAATATCTGCTATTATCGTAATGAAGAAGAGTGAGTAATGATCCAGAAGCTGCTCAAGAGGAAGTCAAATTTATTATTTATTCTCTATTTTGTTCATACAGCAATGCCAGTGGAGATGAAGATGAGGAGAACTCATCCTATACGTTAACATTTAATATTGAATTTTTTCACGATGATGATACGGTTTATTTTGCACATAGCTATCCATATACATACAGCGATTTACAGGTGAGTCGTCAGAATTTGAGATGGATTTGAAATGGGTGGAAAAAGTGAACATTTTGATGTTTTAACAATTGACGTTTCTTACTACTTACCAGGATTATTTGATGGACATTCAAAAACATCCGGTGAAATCGAAATTCTGCAAATTGAGAATGCTTTGTAGATCCTTGGCTGGAAATAATGTTTACTATTTAACAGTGACTGC
Organism: Dichetophora obliterata; assembly: GCA_963920525.1. Taxonomy (NCBI): domain Eukaryota; kingdom Metazoa; phylum Arthropoda; class Insecta; order Diptera; family Sciomyzidae; genus Dichetophora; species Dichetophora obliterata. Next base: position 64,205,226 of record OY986439.1, read on the forward strand.
ACCGACAAAAGATGAGGAAGCTATGAAGGTAAGCTCAGTGTACTTTGAGAAATTAATTTTGAAGTTCTGTATGCACAGTAAGAACGCATGAAAACTTTTATATTTGAAGACAATACAAAATAATGATCTCTACACATATTTCTCACAACATTTTAAAATTATGAAAGACTTATTTTTTCGGACAGCAAATAATAACAATAACCCAAAATTACATAATTCACAAAATTATGAACTCAACACTGAAATGGAAGAGGAAGAGAGTATAAAAATTTTTGATATTAAAGTTTTTTTTTAAATGACCTTGTTATTATGTTGATCTTATATGATTTAAATACAAATTCTAAATGTTTGATAGTTTAAATCTTACTTGATTTTAAATACAAATTCTAGTTGTTTGATAGTTTGAAATCGTTTATTGAGCTTCAGGTCAAAGTTACAACAATAAATTGTTCTAACGAATCTTTCCAAAGAAACAACAACAACGTATTTTCAATATGAAAAAAAAAAATCACTAGCTGATTTTATTGCAATTTCGGCCCTGCTAAAGGCTTCATCAGAAATCTTTGTGATACCCGTGCAAGCGCGCGCTAGCGCACTACACCACAGAGGCGATGAGATTTTAAGTGTAAATTTTTTTCCCATTTCATAATTGCACATTTGTTGTTTAATTTTTGCTTTACTTTAGTCTTTATGCTTATGTTATTATTATAGAGTCCAACAGTCTGCTGGAAGTCTTCCACTAACAAAGCATGGTGGTTACTGAAGTTGTTTTTAGATTTTGCTGATATATTTTCAGCTTGTTTCTGTTTGGTCGTGCTCTACCATTTGATTAATTTTTTTTGTTCTAAATGACCTTGTTATTTATTATGTTGATTGATAATAACATAAGCATAAAGACTAAAGTAAAGCAAAAATACAACAACAAATGTGACATGATGAAATGGAGGAAAAACTGAGAAATTGACGCTTCAAATCTCATCGCCACGATGGTGCAGTGCGTTAGTGCGCGCTTGCACGGGCATCACAAAGATTTCTGATGACGCCTTTAGCCGGGCAGAAATTGTGCAATAAGATCAGCTAGTGATTTTTTCCTTTTCATATTGAAAAAACTTTATTGTTGTTGTTGTTTCTTTGGAAGGATTCGTTTGAATAATTAATTGTTCTAACCTTGACCTAAAGCTCAATAAACGATTTTAAACTATCAAACAACTACACCCAGAGAAAAAACGTTGTAAATATTAATATTCTCACTTCGATTTAACTATTTTTGCCTATGATTTAGCTTCAAAGGTTGAAATATTTATTCTAAAGTGTATCCACTTTGATTTTTATGTAACAATGAAAAAAGTTGATTGAAATGGTTTTCATACTTTAACTAAAGTGTTTAAATATTTGAACAGAAGTGTTAAAATATTTAATTTAACTATTCTCTAACTATTGATGGAACTTTTACTATTGATTTCAGTCATAAAGTGCCTTATTCTTTAAGCTTAAATGCAATCGTAATCAAATATTTATTTAAATATGGTTTTAGTTAAAAAAAATTGTTTCATATTAACTTTAACTATTTCAAGAATCAAGTATTTTCATATTTATTTTTACCATGCGATTTTTCTCTGGGTGTAGAATTTCTATTTAAAATCAAGTATTAATCTATCTTGATTTAAACTATCAAACATTTATAATTTGTATTTAAATCATATAAAATCAACATAATTTTTGATACTAATATATTTAGCCTTGCGCTATATCCCAAGTAAATGGAGAAGGACCATAGTCACCTTTATACCAAAAGTAGGGAAAAAACTACACGCTACCAAAGTCGTTTAGACCCATTAACCTTACCTCATTGTTATTAAAACAATGGAAAACGTAATAGATAACTATATAAGAATTGAGATTCTAGAGAATGCACCCATGTCAGCACGCATATAGGACGGGAAGGTCCACAGAATCTGTCCTATACCAGCTGACTAGTAACATCCAATCAGCTCTCAAAAACAAAGACATCGTACTCTGTGCCTTTCTAGACATAGAGGGAGCCTTTGGCAACACTTCTCACGAGGCTGTGAGGGAAATCACTACACAAAAACCGAGTAAATTATATGCCCAGCAGATGGATATGTTAAATGCTTAGCACTAGAACTGCACAAACAAAAGAGCGCACCATCACGATAAGAATTAAAACAACAAAAGGCTGCCCACAAGGCGGAGTCCTTTCTCCACTGTTGTGGAGTCTTGTTGTAGACGAACTGTTATCGAAGCTAACCGAGAATGGCATAAAATGTTGGGGTTACGCAGACGACATCGCCTTAATAGCGAGAGAGAAGTTCGAGGATACACTCTGTAACCTGATACAGAGAGGACTGTAAGTAACAAAGGAAAGGTGTGACACAGTGGGATTAAATATCAACCCAGCGAAAACTACTATAGTACCTTTTACTAACAAAAAAAGCCTGCCAAGTCTCCGAACTATGAGAATGGATGGCACAGAAACTTCCTTCAAAGTAGAAGTAAAGTACCTAAGACTTGCACTAGACCCAAAGGTTCTCTGGAGAAGACATGCAGAGAAAATTATAAACAAAGCAACGGGCGCACTAGAGTGGGGCGATTAGTATGGAAGGAAAAAAGTGTTAATGGGCGCTTCGCTTTTCTGATTCTTGGGATTGTACTGAGCAAAAAAGTCCACTAGACCATACGTCTTCGGTGAAAATCGAGCTTCCAGATTTTGACTTGCAGTTTTTTCTCAGACTTTTGTCACGTTTTTTTTTTTTGATATTTTGGCCTATAACAGCCAAACCATTGAGATTTTTGTCTTAGTATTGGATCGAAAATCTCAATGGTCAAAAAAAAAATCCAAAAAAACGTGACAAAAGTCTGAGAAAAAACTGCAAGTCAAAATCTGGAAGCTGGATTTTCACCGTAGACGTATGGTCTAGTGGGCCTTTTTGCTAAGTACAATCCCAAGAATCAGAAACGCGAAACGCCCATTTTGATGTTCAAATCGCCCCACCCTAGCGCGCACTCATAGTATGTAGGAACCTGGCGGGGAAAAGCTGTGGTTGCAACCCAACAATTCTTCGCTGGATGAATACCATGATGGTGAGACCCAACCTCACCTACAAAGCAATAGCATGGGCTGAAAGAACCAAGCTAGCCGCAATGAGGATGCATCACAGGTGCCATGAGGACCTGCTCTACAGCAGCACTAGAAGTAATTTTGGAACTAACACCCTTACACCATGTCATAGAGGGAGTAGCTAAGCGAACTCTACTATGCATTGCTAAAGAGGGGATTGGTTAAATTAAAATTATCAGCGGTAGAGAGAAGGAGGATATTGCAAAGCACACCCCTTAAAATCGATCTACCAAGAGACTATATAATAAAAAGTTAAAACTTCGAAAAACACTTCGAAATTAAGCTTAGTAGCAAGAAAGAGTGGGACAGCGAGATAATATCGCACGTCAAAAAACCACACAGTTTATCATGGTAGGTATAGGATGGTAGGTATACATTGGAAGGTATAGGCGCAGGGGTGTACGGGCCAAGAACCAAGCTTTTCGAACCTATGAGGACAGCACCCAGTATCTTCCAAGCGGTAATCCTAGCAATAAAGCTGTGTGTACAATTAAACCTGGACCAGAAATACAAAGGTCAGGATATAATTGTGATGTCAGAAAAGCCAAGCAGCAATTAAAGCATTATTGTCCTGTGAGATGTCATCGATAATAGCATGGAAATACCTAACAGAACAAATAAACTAGGCAAGCATCGCACTGTTACTATATTCTGGGTCCCAGGGCACAAAGGAATACAAGATAATGAAGAAGCCGATAGTTTAGCTCGACAGGGTGCAGCCACGAAATTTATAGAACCAGAACTATCCCAAAGCTAGGACAATCCAAATTGCTCCACACAGTTTTTAACACTCCGAGAACAAAATTGTGCATAAGCTTAGGTAAACCATATCTAAGAATTTTAACGGGGTTCTTTACAGAACACTGTAAGCTTAAATATCACCCGATGAAATTGGGCATAGAAACCGATAGTAAGGTAAGTCACCCAAATAAGGCCAACCTAACGGTTTTTACCAGACAGAAGAGAAACGGGTTTTTTTTAAACTTATTTTTGCAATTTTGTATTTTTGTTTATTCAATTCTTTTTTCAAAAACATAAAAATAAAGCATAAAAAAGTAAAAAATATCTCCAGCTCAGAAGGTTTTAAAAAGGTCTGATTTTTGCCATATTAGGACCACCATGTCTAAATAAGGCCCAATATATAACGGTTTTAGAAACATAACAAAACAGTCAGAAAATAATAAAATAAGAACACATATTGTTATTACAAATGTTGGTTTACATTTATACTAAACATAAATGCTATTCATAGCTTTTTTTTATAAAAACTTTTTCGAAAAAAATACTTTTATTGCCAAAAGTTCATTTTAAAAATTAAAATAAAGTTACTCTGGCTTTTTAAAGAAAATTTTGGTAATTTGCTGACCTTTATAGTTGAGGGCTTTCTTTTTCGTAGTTTTTTTCTGCCAGGTAGATTTAGGTGTGGACATCAGATCGGAAAAAGAAAGCCGGAACGAAAAAAAATGTTTGGGCCTTTTTAGGCGCTCTCAATATAATTTCATTAATCAAGTTTTTCTCGGAATACACCACAGTTAGATTTGATCAATTAACCTTTTTGTCTTCGTTAAAATACCTCTCTTGGTTTTTAATTCAAAGCTGGACATAGGCAATAGTTAATTCGTAGAATAACGGACTTTTACTGCGAGCACAATATTACATCAACCACGTTGTTGACGCTACCGCTGAGTTCGTTCGACTGTCACTTGCTTCACAGATGCGCAATCGAAGTAATTTTTTTTGCATCGTGATGCAGATATGAACATGTTTAAACGTGCAATAAATCATTTTGCAGGGAATGCAATAAATGTGCGTATTAGAAATCGGGCCTTATTAAGGCTTGGGCCTTATTAAGGCTTGGGCCTTATTTGGCGAAGGGACCTTAACTTCCGTTTCTTTGAAGAAGCAGAGGAGAATCCAATACACCTACTCACAAACTTCGACGCCGTGGCTCGCAGACGTAAACTAGCACTGGGGAAATATGAGCTGAGTCTAGAGAAAATTTCATCCCTTGAACCTAAGAACATTCTCAAATTCATCAGGAAAATAGGTCTGGATGAAATTATGTAATCCGCCAACCCAGCGAAGCTTTGAGAAGGAGGCACAATAGATCTCATTTAGGTCGCAGTATGCATCTCTAATATATAGCATTCAACAATTAGCCTTTTATAGATTTCAGACGTTTATTTAAATTTCTTAAATACATATGAAGTGACAAAATTAGATTAGAAAAAACCGACTACATTTACTTTTTCAAGTCTGAAGTTGATAAGAAAGAAGAACGCGTGGAACCAGAAACTCACCAGAATTCAAGCACGGGACATTTGGAAACCACTTGCACTACCGACATATGACATGAAATGTAATAAATTCTTTTTAAGAGTTAATTTTAAAATGTATTAACTTTTTAACATTTTCAAGGATCCTTACTTTGTCAAAGTTTATCAATATAATCGAATTACTGTTTTTCATGCTGCCATTCAATTAGTTAGTTCTTGCATTTTTTTTTGTGTAAGCTATTACCTTACTCCACTACCAACTTTAAAACAACTTTGAACTTTTATTTGTTAAAAAATTAATCAAAAGACTACACAAAAACATTAGCCTTTTTCCAACGATACACGAGCCTGGCACAACTTTTGAAGGTCACACAGGTTTTGCCATAATTTATAAACATACACTACTGCATTAAATGTCAACATTACATTTTATTATGACAAGTTTGTGTATAAGTTTAACCAAAAATGCAATCGAGTGAATTCGAGCTCACGAAAAACTTCAAGGTCAAAAAAAAACATCAGAATAAATATTAAGCTACAAGTCATTGAACAGTGTAGCCGGAAGTGCACAACAAGCAACAGGAAATTCACATGCGGTTTTCGAATACGAAAAGCGCAAAGAACATTAAATAGAGACGAATAAAAGTTAAACGAACGAAAAAGCAACAACAAAACTTTACAAGTCCAAGAATGTTACGAAAAAAGTTTAGCAGCAAAACAAAAAACTTGAAAGAGCAGGAATTAAAAGCCAGCATTATACATGTTGTTGTAGTAAGGAAAATAAAACAACACACCAGCTTAATTAAGCACAAAACTTATGAACACAAAGTAAGAAACCAAAAACTTAAAATGAAGACCAAAAACTTAAAATGAAGGCAGGCAACCAGCAAGGAAAAACAATAAAAAATGCATGTCCAAAAAAACTTGCTAAAAGCAAAACTTTCCGAGACTCTTGAAATAAAACTTAGTTGTTTTCAAATATCTCGCTCGTACCACACTAATTAAAAGCCATTTTGAAATTATAAATGGTTGCTACGCTGGGATTTTACAAAAAACAAAAACACTCTCAATAAGCGAGAACAAGCATGCTTAAAACAACATTTTAATTGCTGGCTGTAAACAAAAACTGCTAACCGGCAAACCGACAAACAAGCGAACAACATAAAGCGTAACAACATAAATATTGCTAATAGACGTTAGTGTGTTTGTAGCGTAGAGTGGGTTGACCAGGGAGATAGGAGGCAAGCGCGGAAAATGCAAGCAAACGACTATTTTTAACAGCTATTCTTGTTGTTGTTATTCAGCAAGTTGTAATGTTTTCATAGCAGCACTTAACAAAAACAACAACAGCAACAAAAAATCTGTGCAATGCTCAAACACGCACACATTAATAACACATGCATGCAGCATTAGTGGTTGGTGAGGGAGCGGTGGAGAAGGAGGAGGGGACAAGACCGCAGCATAGAAAACCTGCGCGGTAGCTGGAAACGGAAGTGAAGTGTGTACTAATTGGGTTGTCTAAGTTTTGAACGTACGCACTTGTTTTAGTTGAGGCGACTGAAAAAGTATTAAAATCTTTACTATCTATGTATGAACTGGCAGAAATGCCAAAAATTCTTTTCACAATCTACAGTGGTGGCCATAACATATGCAACTAGAGTTCATGCAATCGAAAAATCTCCTAAACACAAATATCTTAGAAGTATTACGTAAAGTACAAAGATATCAATGAATATCATTGTTTATTGATATTAAAAAATTAGTTTTATTATACATTTATTTATATTTAAATAAAAAAGAAAACAATATTATTTTATATTCTTAAATTCCATTGGCCAAAACAAATGCAACAAATAATTGCAAGTAACATTTTATTTCATTAGTTCAATATTTAGTTGCGAAACCTTTATTTTTAATGACGCATTGACATCTACGAGGCATTGATGCTATTAAATTGTTGATAACGGTCATAGGAATAGTCTTCCAAGCTTGTTCGAGACTTTTGAAGAGATCGGCTGAGTTCTTACAATTTTCCCTCTTAATCCTTTGGTTAACGATCTCCCAAAGTTTCTCTAAAGGGTTAAGATCTGGTGATTGGGGTGGCCATTCCATTACAGTAATTTTCTTTTCTGAAAACCACGATTTAACAGTTCTTGACGTATGCTTCGGGTCGTTGTCTTGTTGGAAAGTCCAACGAAGAGGCATAACGTCTTCAGCGTACGGAAGCATAACCCTTTCCAAGATATTTTTGTAGACATATTGGTCCATAATACCATTAATTTTATGCAAAGGACCACACCCAGCGGCAGAAAAGCATCCCCACACCATTGCACTCCCTCCTCCGTGCTTAGCCGTTTTCTTGCAGTACCGTGATTGGAGCCGTTTATTAATTGGTCTTCTTACATAACACATGCCATCGCTACCAATAATGTTAAATTTAGACTCGTCGCTAAATAAAACTGTCTTCCACTTTTCTGCCGACCAATTTAAATGCTTTAGCAAACTTCAGTCGCTTGAATTGGTTGCGCTTAGAAATAAGTGGTTTCTTGGCAGTGAGGCGTGCCCGCAAGGAGGCATCTACAAGACGTCTGCGTACACTTCTAGCAGCAATTGGCAATTGGAGATCTTCAACAATTTTTGACGAGCTTGAAAACGGTTCTTTTTTACGTACCGGATAATGGTATTGCCTGTGCGCTCACTTGTTTTACGCGGTCTTCATCCTCGATGGACTACCGAAATGTTTTTCGTTGCTTGAAAACGAGAAATTATGCGGGAAATCGAGCTTTTATGCACATTATATTTAATTTAAATGTCTTTTTGAGGTATTCCATTGGAAAAGTCGGCTATAATTCGTTTTCGAAGCTCAATACCGAATTTATCACGAGCCATTTTGATATAAATTATTATTTGAGAAAATAAAACGCGATGCTGTTACACGAAAAATTTTTCAACTCTGTGCAAGCTGAATTTCATCACAATGCAGAAACAACCAGAAAAATAACGGCAAAGATCCCGTTATTTTAAGAACTTAGTGATGTTGCATTTGTTTTGGCCAAGCAAATTTTAAGGTTTTCGAAGCAAGTGTCGATTGTAGCGAAATAATACAAAAATATCGATCTTTTTTTATGTGATACCTTATTGCTTAAGCACACAGATAAGAAAAAATACATTTTTAGTATGTGGTTAAAATAAGTTACCAAGCTCCAAAGATTTTTTAATCCGATATGTTTCAGTTGCATATGTTTTGGCCACCACTGTATATGTATATTTTAACACACTTCGCGAAACTATATTTTTCTTTCCTTTCCTCATTATCAGAAACACTATCACAATAATTATGACTATCATTAAGCACTATCACTAATATTATCACTAAAATTATGCTTAATATTAATATTAATAATGATAGTGATATTAATATCAATATTGATATTTCAATATCACCTCAGATCCCATCTGATCCCATCTTTATCTCTACTTTTAGCTCTAACTCTATCTCTATTTTTATTGCATGTGGAATATATTTTTCTTTTTCATCTGTATTCTCATTTTATTTCTCTTATTTTCTTTTACTCCCGAAAAGCGCAAAAAATCTATTGTTGTCTCCGCACGTGTTCACCCCAGCGAAACACCCGCCTCTTGGATGATGAAGGGTCTAATGGACTACATCACGGGCGATTCAGTCGTAGCAAAACGTTTGCGTCACAAATTCATATTTAAGCTGATACCCATGCTTAATCCTGATGGCGTTATAGTGGGCAATACGCGCAACTCATTGACTGGCAAGGATTTGAATCGTCAATATCGCACCGTTATAAGAGAAACCTATCCATCCATTTGGTATACAAAAGCCATGATTAAAAGGTTAGTTGAGCTTTGCTTCGTTAAATTTTCAACTGGTTGTTTTTTCAGCTTATAGTACATTTACCACTTTTGTTTTCTTTTTTTTTTTGCAGACTGATTGATGAATGCGGAGTTGCCATGTACTGTGATATGCACGCTCACTCCCGCAAGCATAACATTTTCATTTACGGCTGTGAGAACAAACGCGATTCCGAGAAGAAACTCATGGAGCAAGTTTTTCCGCTAATGATGCATAAAAATGTTGCTGATAAGGTAAGCTTAAAAAGAAGTGGGATAAAAACGGAACAAAAACAAATAAGTAGAGCAAAAAGTTGCTACACTTTTCAATACAACTGTTATAATGAGTTGCAACTCTTTTTATTTAGTATTTCTCGTATTTTTCTTTTACCTTTAGCTTTATTTTGTATTTTTTTTTTTTAATTATTTCATTTCTTTTTTCACTCTCTTTTAAAAGTTTTCCTTTGAAAGCTCAAAGTTTAAGGTTCAACGCAACAAGGAAGGTACCGGACGCATCGTTGTCTGGATGTTGGGCATCACGAATAGCTACACGATTGAAGCATCCTTTGGTGGTTCTTCGTTAGGCTTACGCAAGGGAACACATTTTAATACAGCGGTATGTATGAGTGAAACTTTATGTTGCTTTTTAGATTTAAGTTTTTTAAATTGGATTGAATGTATAGTAGGCATTATTTTCTAGAGCTAAAAGAGCAAAATTTAAACGAATGTCAACTTTTTTAGAATAAAAACTTTTTAAGATGATAATTTTTTAAAGTATTTACTTTTTTTCTATGTAAGTTTTTGGAATTTTCATTTTAGATTCTGTTCATTTATTTTGGACATATGGATTAAAGTGCAGACTGAAGCTTATTTGAAACAAAAAAATTAAAAATGTGTGAACAAGTGAAAAATAAAACTTAGCTGGCTTTATTTCTATCTCGCTTGTTAACACAATTTTAATTTTTTGTTTCATCTTCAGCTTCGACTTCAAACCGCGCACTATAATTGCGGCCTTATGAGCGGAAGCCGTACGAAAGTAACAAGTTGCATTTTTCACTAATTTTCTATGCCTGTTTATTGGGCTTTAAATTCTGATAAAATTGTCTGTTTATCCAATATTTTAGTTTTAAGACTAAGGTTTTCATAACTATTAATATATCGCGATTTTAACTTTGGAGATTTAGAGGCCTAGTTTTCATCCGATTTGGCTGATTTTCGAACTTGATCTATATTTTTTAATAAAAAACGTACATATTGAATTTCGTTACGCTAGCTCTAAAATAATGGATGTTATCATGATCACAGACAGACGGACAAAGCTAAATCGAATTAGGAAGTGATGCTTATCAAGAATATATATACTTTTATATACCTCCCACGCCTCCTTATCGACGTTATACACGTGGTAAAAAAGTTAGTATACCTCTTATGCATTTTTATATGCGTGGGGTATAAAAATCTATAGGTAGAGGTGAATGGTCCCATACCGACCGCTCAAATGGTAAATGGCTATAAAGGTGTCAAAAATCAATTTTTTGCTGAGTTCAAAGTTGTACTCTGTAGAGGGATCATTTTTCTATGTGTATATACATATGGATTTCCTACGATTTTTTTCTCCCATACAACGTATGACCCGCCCTAACGTATATACATTAAGGCTGAGCAATTATACTACCCCAACAAAAGTCATTTCGTACGCCTGAATTTGTTTTAATATAAACACTTTAAACTGTTATTTATATTAAGACATCAATGTTTTTGATACAACAAGGTTTGTGGTATTCTTTAAGCTTGAAATTTCATTTCAAACGCGTTTAAAGTTTTTTTGCAGAGCTGAGCAAAAAGAGGTTTTGCTGAAAAATGATTTGTGTATAAACCTGTGTCGGGCAGCTTTGCACACTTGAGATTGTGTTTGTGCAGTAAAATATGTATTTATCTCACCTACAGAACGATCGAAGCTTCAGTGTTCAAGCGAATGTCATGCAGATAAGATCTGCGCTTGCGTGTTCCTTGAATATATTATATTATATCTGTGTCGATAAGCAATAATAGCTTAAGTCGATTTAAGACAGAACTGAGTTATTGATATAGTTGGGTTCCACGTTTATATCATTATGAACACACAAAATCTATAACTTCTAGCCTGACCTTAGCCAAAGATATGACGCAAAAACAAAAGAACCTTTCAAATAACTTATGTGGCGATTGAAAACTTTGAAGCAAGATTTCTGGAAACTTTGAAATAAGACTTAAGCTGTTATTGCACATCGACACAGATATAACGTAAGATTACACTGTATAAAATTGTATGTATGCAAAATTTTTGGAAGTATGTATGAAAAAATTTTTATTTTTACAAAATAACGGCATGGCGCGGCACAAAGAGGTAAAATTAAAAAATTATGCATAACAAGGCATTACGATAATTTGCATGGCCAATATAAGGTAATTGTGGGGCATGCGATGGAAAAATTAACTAATTATTTAAAAGCGGCATGTCCACATATCATATCGTATAGTGATCAGTTCCAAATACGTAAAATGAAAGCGTCTTACGCTGTCAGCTTAGCCTTGGCAAAACACAATAAGCAACATAAGCACAATAAAAAACATATTTGTTTTTTACTATTAGCAGGCCTTTTTACATTTTCTGCTGCTTATCTGTATTTCACATTATCCATCTGTCGGTCTGTTTCCTTTTGACATTTCATCCACTATTTATTAATTTAATTTCGCAAAACAAATCTGAGCAAAAAAATATTCCATCATGCCTAGTAAGATTTCTGAAAAAAGCGCTTTAGCACTACTTTGTTTTCAGTGTGAGCTTTAAAGCGCTCATTAATACATACTCAATATGAGAAAGTATAGGTGTGCAAAGTTGCCCGACCAGCGTTGCCATATGCTCCGATATATCGGATATTTTACGATTTTAATACTTGAATCCGACGTTCCGATATTTGACCAAAATTCTTCAAAATGTTACGATTTCAGAAAAAGTAGATCCGGCGTCCGATTTTGCATATATTTTTATATGCATATATATATGAAAAGAAAAAAAATTGTGTAATAAAATTGATGGCAACTTTAAAATAAAAAGATGCGATGCAGAAAAAGATCTGCATTTCCAATAATGGAAAAATTTATTTTTGAATTGTTGAGCTTGCCGAATTCCTCAGCTAACGTTGAGCGAACTTTTAGTCAAATAAATATTAATAAAACTAAAGTTCAAAATAGATTAGAGTTAGATACAATGGAAGGAACTCTGCATACAAAAGATTATCTGCGTATGAAATCTTTTAACTGTTTTAGTCTTGAAATTGATAAAGAATTGATAAACAAATTTAAAAAAGCAATGTATATATGACTTCAAAAAAATTTTATTTTTTTTACATATTTTTTCACTAAAATCCAATTTTTTTGTAGTTTTTGCTGGCTTAAAAAAACAACATTTTTTCGTTAATTTACTTGAAGCAAAAGCTTTACATTTATAGATTTAAAATTGAAAAATTATGTATTATAGCTCTATGCATTTAATTTTTACCGATTTAAGAGATCTACATTAAACCAAACTGTGTTGCAAATGTATTTTAAATTTGAGTTTAACGGCCCTATTCTGGCAAATTGACAAATTGTTAACCAGTATTTTGATTATTTCTATGTGTTTGTTGTTTTCAATACAAAATTTAAAGCTCAAAAAACAAAATTTGTTAATGAAACTGTCAATAGCTGAAAAGCAGTTGACAATTTTTATCAAATTTTTTTATTTTTGAGCTTCAAATTTTGTTTTGAAATAAAAAAATTACAACAAACACATAGAAATATTCAAAATACTGGTTTACAATTTGTTAATTTGCCAGAATAGGGCTGTAACTCTTTGTTTGTGTGTTCAAAAATATTTTCAAAATCTAATTTATTATAATATATTTTCTATATACTTAGTCCTGCCATATGTTCTGTTACACAATTTCCAGCGCTTATCGTTCAAAACTTCTTGCGGGAATAGAACCGTTAACTTTTTTTTCAGAGCACATGCACTGATTAGTGAAGAATACTAGTCAGTTTGGTTTCAGCTTGCAATCTATTAACATGGAGTGGGGCGTTAAAGAGAATCGAGTCGCGGTAATAGCGTTGCATAAGTGCGGAAAGAGTGCTGGCCAAATTTTCGAGTTGCTAAAACCACTCGGAATATCAAGAATGTTCGTTTATCGTGCTATTGCTCGCTTCGGCGAATTGTCTGGAGTAGAAGACAGGCCAAAAAGTGGTCGCCCGCGCGTTGTCCGTACGAGTGCGGTAGTAAAGGCAGTGCGTGAAAGAATTCGGAGAAATCCCCTTAGAAAGCAGAAAATCATGTCCAAGGAATTGGATATATCAACCAGATCCATGTCTAGGCTGATTCGGGATGATCTGCATATGAAAGCCTATCGTCGGTCCACGGGGCATCTTCTAACTCATCAACTAAAAAAAATTAGGCTGGAAAGATGCAAGCGACTTTTGCAGTGGCACGCGGACAATGGCCATGAAAACATTCTGTTTACGGATGAGAAAATTTTTACCGTGGAAGAAGTTTTCAACAAACAAAATGACAATATTTATGCCACTTCATCTAAGGAAGCGAAAAAACTGTTCTTAAAACATAAGCACAATAAAAAACATGTTCAACGTGGCCATCATCCCTCTTCCGTAATGGTTTGGTGGGGGGTCTCCCACCATGGTGTCACATCCCTCCATTTCTGCGAAAAGGGCGTAAAAACTGGTGCAAAGGTTTACCAAAAAGACGTGTTAGAGGGTGTTGTGAAGGGTTTGACCAATACCCTTTTCAATGGACGTAGATAGATCTTCCAACAGGACTCTGCTCCTGCGCACAAAGCTAAAACCACGCAGGAGTGGCTCAGAGTCAATATTCCTGGCTTTATAGCAGCAGAAGATTGGCCATCAGGGAGTCCAGATCTCAATCCACTGGACTATGCTTTGTGATCAGAATTGGAGAATATGGCTTGCAAGACTCACCACAGAAATTTGGGAAGCCTTAAAACAGCATTAACCAGAGCAGCGTCCTCGATCTCCATGGAAATCGTACGTGCGGCTATAGCCCAATGGCCACATCGTTTGAAAGCTTGTGTTAAAGCAAAAGGCGGCCATTTCGAGTGAATACAAATTTTTTTAATAACCAATATTGTCTTCTAATAAATGAAATAATTTTGAATGCATATGTATATTGGTTTTTTTTTTATAGCGTTTTATATTTGTAACAGAACAAATGGCAGGACTAAGTATATAATCATTATTGAATTGATTTTTGAAAAAAATGTGATTTATTTAAATAAATAAACCTTAAATATACGTCATACGTCTAATAAAATGCAATATTTTATTTTTCTTCTTTGTTGTAAAATGCGACTGAAATTTCTTAGTTCTTGTTTTCAGAGTTTCACAAATCCGACGAGAAATCCGACGAGCAGAGTGCAAAAGTTACGCTGTAAATTTTTTTTCATGGCAACACTGTGCCCGACACTGGTATAAACATATGGAAAAGCTCAGAGCTTATAGTGCAAGCTAATTGGTTTTCAGCGCTTATATTTCCATCTCGCTTGCTCACACAAGCAGAGAGCGCGCACTATAGACACCAATAAGCTCAATAAGCTGCTTTGTGAAGCGTTCAAAAAAAGGTCGACAAAGCTGCATTATGAATCAACTTCAGCCAAAGCGTCTACTGTGAACACGGCCTTAGAAATGGCATTTCAAGCTTTAAGAATACAACAAACGTTGTTGTATCAAAAACATTAATTCCTAATATAAATAAAAGTTGTAAGTGTTTATATTAGAAAATATTCAGGCGTACGAACTGAGTGTTTTTAGGGCAGTGCATGAAAAATTAAAAGTACCCTTGTATCGAACTGATTCGGGGGGATCGATAGATATGGTATCATACATTAACGATACAAAGTTTTTAAAGGTTATAACTTAACCTTCCTGCTCCTGTTTTGATCTAAAAACAGGACATTTTTAAAGTATAGATTTTTAAAAACTATTTTTATTGCAATAAAAATTAGCAGAATATAAGGTAGAAAAGCCTTCATACAAAATTTTTTTTCAATATAACATTTTCCTATTCCAAACTGTCCTTAAATATCACGGTGTTAAAAAAAAATTGAATTTTTTGTCTATATTGTAGTCGATTTCAGTAGATTTAGAAACGAATGGATCATGGTAAAATTCTTCAATTAGGCTTGAATGCTAAAACAAGCCCTTATCTATAACTTCACATTGTTCAAATATTATGTTTGTAAGTAATTTTTAAAAGTTTTAAAAAATTTCGAGAGTCAAGCTTTTATAGAAATTGACACAAAATGCTGATAAAAAATATTCAGTTTATATGAACCACACACAAAAATTCAATTTAATTTTTCAACCTATAAC
The DNA here is from genome assembly GCA_963920525.1 of Dichetophora obliterata. NCBI lineage: Eukaryota > Metazoa > Arthropoda > Insecta > Diptera > Sciomyzidae > Dichetophora > Dichetophora obliterata. Next base: position 64,220,919 of record OY986439.1, read on the forward strand.
AAGTAAAGAACTTGTCAACTGACTCATGAAGAGAAATGTGCCTTACCTGTAAAAATTCGCAATAGCTGTAAATTTTGTTTATAAGTACGTTGCATTTATTGCAATCTCAAGATTCAAAGATTTTAAAAGTCTGTTGAAACGTGAAAGATGGACAAGGAAAAAAACAGACAACTTTTTATTTTTTATATTAGTAAAGATTAGCATTTTGTGTTTTCATAAAAACTAGTCTCGCACAATCTTAATGTCACTTTTTTGAAATAACATACGATAACAAACATTTTAAGATTAGAAACCATAATCTACTTTATCTTTCAAGTATGTTTTGAAGATTTTCCTACAATCCATTAATTTTTAATCATGACTTAAGAATACCTTTAAAGCTCGTATTTCATTCATTCAACTATATACTGTTGACCCAAAAATCTATTATAGATAGAAGAAATCTATTGAAATTAACTACAATATTGAAAAACATGAAATTTTCTTATACACCGTGATGTTTAAGGATATTTTGGTAAAGGAAGATATATGGAGATCAAATTTTGAATATGCACTTTTCTATTTTATAATTATTGATCTTTATGTCATGTTTACTGCGATACAAATAATTTTTAGAAATATGTTATTTTCAAGGACTTATTTGTAATGATTTTTATGATTTTAAAAAAATATGACCTTTTCAAGGTCATTCTGGAATAAGAAGATGACATATAGGAAAAAAATTTAATATAACTAATAGTTGGTAGTGATGTGCACTATCGAGTGATTTCAACTATCGATAGTTAACTATCGAATGATTTAAACTATCAAACAATTCGTTCGAATATTTCGTTCATTCATTTACTTTAAGAAAATAGTAAATAGTGCACGAAACTATCGAATGATTTAAACTATCGAATAATTCACTCATTTATTCGAATTAAAAAATAGTAACTAGTGCAAAGAACTATCGTACGATTTTTTACAATTATTCATTTATTCGAATCATAAAAATAGTATAGCTAGTACACAGAACTATCAAATGACTTTTGCTATCAATTCAAGTTTTCATTTATTCGACTTAGAAAATAAAATATTAACTGGTTTGAATTCATTATAATTTTCATTTAAACTCAAATCAAGCAGTGTTGTTAAACGTACCTTCTCAGTTTAATTTGCAGTACTCACGATTCGTTCAATCAATTGAAGGTAAGCAAACCAAGTGCAAATGAAAAAACTATCGAATAAAAAAAACCATCGAATGAATGAATGATTTTGAACTATCGAATAATTCGAATATTTTTATTCGATAGTTCCCATCACTAATAGTTGGGTTAGCAGCTATAACTTCATCTAAAAGTTTTTGCACTATAATTGTTTTTTTTAATTTATGTCATTTTTGAGAATATCTTTGAGCAGGAAGATGTGATCAGAACAGAACGAAATTTTGCGTAGCTCCATTTCATGTTTGTACTAACCGAAACACTTTTTAGGATTTATCATACGATTAGTTTTTGAAAAATGTCCTAATTTTAAGAACAAACCGGAGCAGGCAGATGCAATGAGATCGAAATAAAATTTTTTAGTTTACATGTTTGTTACAATACCAGTCGAATGTGCCCTTTTCCGCTCCATCCTAATATACATGTAGTGTCGATAAGCGTATATCTCCAAGAAAAGAAAGTCGATCTCTGACATTTCCTCGTGATAGTTTTAACTATCTCAATGTATTTTATGTATTCCTAAATAAACCTTTGTATAAAATTATTCTAAATTAACAATACTAATATAGTGTTCATACATACTATAATTGTATTTTTTCTTCTTTTTTTTTTAATCGACAGGACTACGAGCACATCGGGCGTGGTTTCTGTGAAACACTTTTGGACTACAGCGACGATCATCCGAATAAAGTAAAAAGAATTGCAAAAGTATTTAAGCAAATTAAAAAAATTAGACGTCGTGAAAAACGCGAAAAGAAAGCATTGAAAATAAAGAAAATGGCCGAGGAGGGATGTATAATTAATGAGAAAATCAAAGTGAAGCGTTCGGAGAAAAGTGTTTCCTAATCGAAATGCAGAAACTTTGATTTTGTATTCGTTTCGTTTTTTTGTTTTGTGTTGAATGCTTTATATATTTAAGTTTGTTTTGTGTTCTTGAAGTAGATAGAAGGTGCTTTTTGTGTTAAAATTAGTAAACATTTTAATTTAAGCTGCCATTGTTATTGTTTTGTTTTCTATAACCCTTTATAAGACAGATTTAAATATTGTTTCCAAATACAATATATAAAAAAAATTGTATTTTCACATCGTATTCGAGCAAAAATCTTGGTGATATAAATATCGACCGTGCCTTATAAAGGGTTAAGGCAATGAAAAAAAGTGTCATGAAAAATATTTTTCACAACTAAAAGTTAAATTTCAAAAAAGCATTTTTACACAAGAAAAATTACACAAACTTCAAGCTCGTAATAATATTGAAACAAAGAAAATACGAATTGATTTCAGTTTAAGAGTACTTATTCACGGAAGCTACTGACGCGCTTTAAAAAGAGTTAATAGTGCTTTTTTGCAGACACTTGTTTTTGACACCTGATTTTGGGTTTAAATTGGGTAAAAATTGCAAACAAGTTAAGACTTGTCAATCGAATAAAGATCTTTTAGGCTGTTTTAATTTCGAAATAAAAGTGTTTGTTATAAAGAGCCACATTTAAAATGTTAATTATAAAAAAAAGCGATGCGGACACTTTTTTACATTTTGTCAACCTTTCTTACTTTAGTTATGATTGTATTAAGTAATTCATGTTTCTTTTTTTTTTTTCTTTTTTTAACAGTATTCACGATGCAGTAGTGTATTTGTGTGAATTAATTATCAACACATCGTGGATGACTTTTTTAAATAAACTAGAAATAGTGTTAAAACATTATTTAAATATACATGCATATGTGTGCGCCATTAATTTCAAAAAACTGCTTTCGCGATCTTTTGACGAAAAGAGAAAAAGCTCTAAAACTTCATATGATAATTCTCATAGGAGCTGTTATGATTTTATTTATAAGCTGAATTGAATTTTGTATATTTTGCCTTGTTACTGATTTATGTTAGTTTTATTTTAGATATTTTCTTAAAGTTTGTTGTATTTAAAAAATAAAAAATTCAGTTGTGTTCTTTTAGTCAAGTGTTTACTTTAAGCAGTATTTTCGAACTTTGTATTTTTGTGTATTATTTTTAATATTTTATATTTAATTTAATTTAATTTGCTTATTTTATAACTTTGTATTTACAAAATAAAAGTATAATTTTAAACTGTAAAGTTTCTCTACTTTTCGTAAATTTTAAAGTTTACCGGGCATTTCATTGTTTTGAATGAAGCTTTTGGGTCTTTGCTTTATCGCAGACAACATACTTGTGTGTTAATTATAAAATTCTTTTTTTCCTTCTTCTAACTTTCACAAAAACTCAAAATAACAAATCAACAGGAACGTTTGCGACTGAAAATTATTGAGCGTCTGTTGAAGGAGGGATCAAGCGCAGATGAGCCCCTAAATATACCATTATCAGACTATTCAAGGTACTACAAACATCTCTGTACTATATTTTATTATCGAAGATTACCGTCTCTATGCTATACTGTTTCAGAGAAAAAACTTTTATTAGTTAATTAGTTATTAAGTTATAATTAAGATTAATTCCGTTTTGCGTAGCAAAAAATATATGAAAAAATTTAAAGTATTTCCTGGACATGTCCTGACTACAATAGATTTTCCATTTTTCATTGTCGAGGTTAAAAATATTACTTTTTAATCCAAGGAAAAGTTTAAAATTTTTCAATCCAAAAAAGGTAAGCTTTCAATTTGCAAAAAGTTTAAAAAAAACAATATAAATATCAACTTAAAATAAAAAACTTTTCTGACCAGCTTTTTGATTTGAACACACGTCCTCTGTTGTGCTGGTCCAACGCCTTATCCATTTGTCTGTCTTAGTTGTTAAGAAAGTTACGCTTATTTTGCATCATAACAAATGCAAGTAAGCTTGCAGTGAGTAAACAAGCGAGCAGAAACGTGGGTTCGAGACCCAGCTAAATTTCAGTAAAAAAAAATGTTCTGACCAGTTCGTGATTTGAACGCACGTCCTCTGTTGTGCTGGTCCAACGCCTTGTCCACTCGTCCAACTAAGTTGTTAATATAATATAATTTCGCTAATTTGCAGCATAACGAATGCAAGTAAGTTCTTTTCAGGAACGTAAGTTTGAGACCCAGCTAAAATAAACTAATGTTGCGATTAAAAAGTAGTACTTTTTGGATTAAAAATTTCTTTAAACCAAAGTTTGGATTAAAAAGTAGTCCAAAATTTTTAACCATGTAGTTTTCTGATCAATATAAAAATTTTCAATTTCAATTAAGCAATATTGCGTATTTCTTTAAAATATTTAAATATATTTAGTATTTTTTTAATTTTGTTTTTGGCTTTTTTATATAGATATTTACTCATATTTTTGGTTTCTTATTTTGCCTTATTTTGCATTTTTTATATATTTTTGTTTTTTTTTTTTAATATAAGTGTTTTTATATTTATATTGTTTTATAAAGTTGGATTTGTTTCAAATTTTTTATTTACACAATTGAATTAATTTTTTTATTTATTTATTTATTTATTTATTTATTTATTGAACTTATATATATGTACATAAAAAAAATTCACATTGCACTAAAACAAATACAACAAATACATGTATCAATGGCAAGAATAAATGCAGCCGTATTTTTATTTTATATATTTTCTTTATTTCGCATTTTCGTACTAAACATTTCGAACCTTTCAATTTTTATATTATAATATTATAAATACTACATTTAAGTATTAAAATCATTTAAACTACAATACTAATTTTTTTTATTTTCTCTTATTTTAATTTTTGATTTAAATTGACTTTTATTTACTATGTTAGGATTTTATATTTGTGAAAGTTCTTATTTTTCCAAATTTTTTAAACACTCTTTTAGTATTTTTTAGTTTTTTGAGTGAAACTTTTTTAGCACCGTTGTGATTTGAAACTCAATGAAACAAAAAAAAAGACATTAAAAAATAAAAAGTAAAAATTTTTTTAAAAAATAAGCTTTTATTTAAAAAGACGTGAACTAAAAAGAAAAAATAAATTTAAGTGACATTTGTCATATATGTATACAGTAGGTATATTCTAAGTGCAGAAGAACCCCTCTCTTGGTTACTCATCATCATAGTATAAACGTACGTAAATTGGTAAGTTCTAAGGACTTATTTAAATTTAGAATTTTTCAAATACATTTATATTTAAAAGCTTGAGGCACCGATGACCGCGATCTGTTATACAGGTTTACTACACAATATCAGTGCCTTAAGCTTTTATATATAAATGTATTTGAAAAATTCTAAATTTATATAAGTCCTTAGAACTTACCAATTTACGTACGTTTATACTATGATGAAAAGTAACCAAGAGAGGGGTTCTTCTGCACCTAGAATATACCTACTGTATACATATATGACAAATGTCACTTAAATTTATTTTTTCTTTTTAGTTCACGTCTTTTTAAATAAAAGCTTCTTTTTTAAAAAAATTTTTTACTTTTTATTTATTTTTTACTTTTTAGTCTTAAAGATTTATTATTAACATCTTTCATTTTCAAAACTTATTTAGATATGGCATTTTTATTGATTTGTGGGCGGTAAAAGGGGGCGTGGCACCATTTTTACCTGAACAATCCTCTACTTGAAGGAAATTAACTGCCAAAATTTAAGCTGAATCAGCCCCGTAGCTTTGGAGATATAGCATTTTTATTGATTTGTGGGCGGTAAAAGGGGGTGTGGCCAAATGTTTTTCATAAACCCATGCTTTATTTGATGAAACTTTACTGTTTAAATTTCAGCTGAATCAGCCCCGTAGTTTTAGAGATATATCATTTTTATGGATTTGTGGGCGGTAAAGGTGGGTGTGGCAAACAATTTTATCATAATATTGCATTGTCACCAGACTTACTTACATATGTATGCTAAATTTCAGCTTAATGGGACACCAAAAAGTTGTAGAAAAATGGCTTGAAAGTTTTGAAGACATACATACATACATACGAACGAAGCAAGTTAAATAAAAGCTTATAAAAAAAGAAACCACCGCTAAGCATGTAAACAAACCAGTTTTAAAGACATTTTAACGTTGCAGTAGCTGTTGAACTGTGGGACAAATTTAGAGTCTGATTTTTTTAAAGCTTCTTTAGCACCGTTCTGATTTGAAACTCGATGAAACGAAAAAGCGACAGCACAGTATGTACTAAGCATTGTTCATATGTGTGCTTGTGTGTACAAGTGTGCGAAAAAAATGTGTAAAAAGTCAAGTTCGATGCTAATTCAGCTGCAAGGTGGCTAGCGAAAGAATTATACTAAAAACCAATTTTAATACAAAACTTAGTTATATTAAAATACGTAGATAGTGAATGGAATAGGAAAAAGCCGATTTTGATGGGAAAGAGATATTGGGGTTATTTGTTCACATAACTTGTTTTTAGGCTTGACTTTTTTGTAAAAAAATATTAAAACACATTTTGGAAAGAATAAATATCGCCAAAAAACCATAGGGCCAAGAACTGACAAAAACAGTTTAACAATTTTTGCAAAACTATGCCTCTTTATTGGATTCTTGAACGAAAAACATTTAAATTAAATATATTTAAAAAAAGTGGAGATATTTGCATCGCAAGGCAAAACTTTGATTTTCAAGTAGTTTTTCTCATTCCTAGGTAACGATGTTTTATAAAGAAGTCGTACTATAAATTTCTAGGTTTTTACAACGTTTCACTTCTACTGTGCGGTCGCTACGATTACACACACGCTGTTTTAACTTTTTATGCCCGCACGTTTAAAAAACGTAATAGGTGTCTATTAACTTTGTCACTCCGTTTGTAACGCCGAAAAGGAGGCGTGGCCGGTATAGAAAAAAATATATAATCTTTATCAGCATCACCTCCTGAGTCGATTTAGCCATGTCCGTCTGTCCGTGTGTCTGACTGCGATCACGATAACAGCCGTAATTTTAAAGCTTTCATAACGAAATTCAATATATAAGCTTTTTATTAAAAAATGGAAGTCAAGTTCGAAAATTAGCCAAATCGAATGAAAACCACGCCTACCTCCCATACAAAGTGACTTAAACAAACCGGTAAAATCTCTTTAAATTCCACAAAAACTAATCAAATGACTTTAAATTTTGCACATTCGCTTTAACTATTAATATCAACTTTGAGTATGAAATTTGTTATAATCAGATGAAAATTACGTCTACCTCCTATACAGAGTGACTTAATAAAAACAGTAAAATCTCTTTAAATTCCACAAAAATAAGATGCACGTCTACCTCCCATACAAAGTGAGTTTACCAAAACGGTAAAATCTCTTTCAATTCCGCAAAAATGAATCCAATGTCTTCAAATTTTGCACATGCGCTTTAACAATTAATATATACTTTAAATATGAAATTTGGAAAAATCGAAGAAAAACCACTGCTACCTCCCATACAAAGTGAGGTTACCAAAACGGTAAAATCTTTTTCAATTCTGCAAAAATTAATCTAATGACTTATGTACTAATTATTAATCTAATATGTACTTTAAATATAAAATTTGGAAAAATCGAATCTAAACCACGGCTACCTCCTATACAAAATGAAATTACCAAAACGCTAAAATCTCTTTAAATTTCACAAAAATTAATCTAGTTACTTAAAATTTTGCACGTATGAAATTGGCAAAAATCGAATAAAAATCACGTCTACCTTCCCTACAAAGTCAGGTTACCAAAACGTTCAAATCTCTTTCAATTCCGCAAAAATGAATCTAATGTCTTCAAATTTTGCACATACGCTTTAACAATTAACATATACTTTAAATATGAAATTTGGAAAAATCGAAGGAAAACCACTGCTACCTCCCATACAAAGTGAGGTTACCAAAACGGTAAATCTCTTTAAATCTCTTAACATCAATAAGTGACTTAAAATTTTGCACGTATGATATTTGTAAAAGTCGAATAAAAATAGTGTCTGCCTCCTATTCAAAGTAAGCTTACCAAAACGGTAAAATCTCTTTCCATTCCGCAAAAATTAACCTAGTGACTTCAAATTTTTTACTATCCACTCGATGTTTGAAATTAAAAAAAAACTGAAAATACAAAATTACGTAATCATAATAGTTAAACCTTTTTAAATTCAAAAAAAATTATGTTTAAACTTGATGTTGTGCACAAAAGCTTTAATAAATAAAAAGGACTGTGAGTTTCAAACGTTAAATATTTGGATAAAAACAGCGACCAATAAAAGTGACATCATCAAAAGTGTAATTTATATTTATTATCATTTATTATTTTACTTTTTTATTAAATTTGTTTTATTTTTTAATATTTTATAAAATGTTTATTTTATAAAATAAAAAAATTCATTAAATTGAGTGGGTCGAAAAAAAGTTTGGTTAGTCTACCTCGTATTTTGGGGTTTAATTTAAATTGTCTTTTTTTATATAACTTATAATTGAAGGGCTTATTGCAAGAACATGATAAGCCACATAAAAAATATTTTGAAATAATCAAGTCTAAAGTTTTGAAAAAAAATATTTTTGTATGAAGAAATGGAATTGAACACGGAAACTTTTACAAATAGGTTAGAAAATTAATAAGAAATAGCCAAAATCTTTTCAGTGGTTGTTAAGAATACATTGAGTAATGTATTCAGCCTAAAAAAAATGCAATAAGCCCTTCAATTCGTCGTCACGTTTTAAGTATGGTTATTGCTTCGTTCCATTAACATATGTTAAGAAAGAACTATTAATTTAATTAAACTTGTTCATTTTTAAAAAATAGAGCAATTTTTTTTTCAATTTTACTTAAAATAAAAATAATAACAATTGTTAGTTTAAAGAAATTTTATAATGCAAAAAGTTATACCAAACCTTTTAGTTCTATAACATTTTTGTCAGAAGTTATAAAGCATTTTTTTTATCGAGGAGTAAACAAAGTTTTAAGAAGATTAATTTAATACAAAAACATATTAGGGTGGTAACTCGGTATAGCTGACAGGCCAAATATGACTTCGGAAGTTCAAATGCTCTTAAAAGAATATATATATTTATAGTACTAGTTAAGAGCTTTTCTCAACAATATATCATTTTTAAAGATCAGGCATTGGGCTAAAAGTCACTATGTATGGGAAAAAGGCGTGGTTTTTATCCGATTTGGCTCATTTTCGAACTTGATCTGTATTTTTGAATACAAATACATTGAATTTCATTCCGATAACTTAAAAATTACGTCTGTTAGCCTGATCACAGAAAAATAGACAGACAGACGGACATGGTTAAATCGACTCGGGAGGTGATGCTGATCACGAATATATATACTTTGCATTTTTAATGCGTGTTGTTATAAAAATTGTAGTTCGATCTTTTTATTTTATATTTTATACTACATTTTGCTATAATTTTTTTATTATTTTTATACTTTATTTCGTTAGTATTTTTTTGATTAATTATAATTGTTGGATTCTTAATAAAAACAAGCCACAGGTAAGTTTTGTCACAGTATTTAAATTTTAATTCCAAAATTTTGTTCCATTAAATTTTAATTCCAAAATTTTTAAATGATAAAAAAAATAAATAAAAAATTACTTAATAATTGATTTTTATACATTTGAAAAAACAAAAGCAACATCTAACATAAAATTAATAAAAGTTGACTTCGGACCTTGACAATAGTTTTTGTACAAGGTTTTTGTAAATTATTGGCTTTTATTTATTTTGGTTTATTTTTTAAAATATATTTTGTTGTTTATACCCTCTTATTTATTTTATAAAAAATTTGTTGTTTTTGAAAAATTTTTGTTTTTTACTAAGCGTTTCTGATATTGTATTTTGTTTTACTTCAGTTTTTAGTTTATATAGTGAAAAATATTTATTGTGATATTAAAAGTTTGGTTAATTTTAATATTTTACTTTTTTATTTTATAAATTACATTTTTAATAAATTATTATTAAATTTAGTTTTTGTTTTGTTTTTGTAATTTTTTCAATAATGTAGTTACTATTTTTAGTTATTTTATTTTTTAATATAACTGTTATTCAGCCCAAAAAATGTCCTTTTTTATTTTAAAAAATGAATAAATGTAATAATAAAACTTGAAGCTAGAACTATGGTTTCTTTACACAATTTGGCATCAAAATAAGTTAAAATCGTTTGAAGTCATACGGTATTACGTCATGAAATTGAGTTGTATGCATTTTGTGTGTTTTTGAGTGGTTACAGGAATGACAAAAATGTCAGGAATGACAGTTACATGAATGACAAAATGTTCATGACATTATCTCGCCTTTATTTGGAGATCGCAGGCGTCAGAGAATGGTAAAAAACTTTTCCGCACGTTTTTATCATATATTTGATAGCTACACTTTAACAAAAATCCTCGAGAATTTACAGCAAATATTGCTGGCAACAGATTTTCTTTCTTTAATATAGTTTTATTTCAGAGAGCCAAATTCAAAATATTTCGCGCTAGAAATTCGTAAAAATTTTATCCTACTATTATTGCTCTCGCACTCTCTTTAAAAAAACTTTGTTCTAATATAATCTCTTTAATTCTTGACTTCACTTATAAAATAAACGCTACACATGGAAGTCTCTCATCTAAGTTTTAAAGAAGGCAACAAGTAACAACTATGTATATCACACAACAGACTAGACAGACTGTTTCGGAAGGATTACCCTTTTCATCTTCAGTAGTCTTGAGCGATTAACTCTTTAAAGACGGGACAATTTTTTCACATATTGGCTAATTTTGACTGCATTTCTATTTGGTCTAATTTTTGTGTGATACCGTTTGTTTTGCGACATGCGACTTCGGGATGGCATATGGCATCATCGTCCTTATTGGATTTATCTGAAAGCAACCCACTGTTAAAGTTTTATATAATTTGACACTTGTCCAAATAAACTTTTCGAAATCATATGACGTTTAAGCAAAGGTTTTTATTTTAAGTCAAATGTAACACGCGCTCCAATAGCTGCTGGAGCCTTTTTGGGACTCTATGAGCGACAACACGCTGAAATAGCGTGAAAAGTAGAGAAAATATGTTGTGAATTGAAAAAACCCGCATTGCGTGATCTTTTCACATAATTGCCAATAAATGTGAAATTTCATAATATTTGTTGTAGGGATTTTTCAATAAGTTTTTAGAGTGTGTTATACTCAATTTCGTTTTAGTCTATCACTAACTGAATACAAAGTTGGTTACAGAAATTACAATTTTTTTCAAATATTAATATTATAGCCTCTGGTTGATTTTTGCAGCTTGAATATAGAGGGTGTCCAGTGTAAGAGTACGAATATTTATGAAGGTGAAAGAAGAGGTCGAGATAAGCTTAAAATGGAATGGGAGGGGGGTCAGTTTTAACAATCTTAGGAGTTACGGGGTCAATTGGCATTTGATGACTTCGATTCCTACTGTTGTTTCTAGAAAAAAAAGCTAACTCGTGGAAAACTCATTGAAAATGCAATGAGCATTTCTAACCTAACACCTTTCTAAGGGTGTATCAACAAACCCCCCACCCCCCGACTTTGCAACTTTGCGACCGTTGCAAGTACAAAATTTCAAGTTAAAGCGCGATTTTCGCAGAATTTCGCGTAATAAATTAAAAATTTTTTTGGCATCAAATTTGTGATCTATTTAATTTGCTTTCCAAGGATATCAAAATCATTAGAATATCTTCAAAAATTCCAAGGTTATTGTTAGAAAGGTCAATTCATTGCTTTTGAAATGAGCTCTCAAAAGAAATATTCTATGAGTTAGTTGTTCTACTAGAAACAATAGTATAAATCAAAGTCATGAAATACCAATTAACCCCCTAACACCCAAGGGTGTGGAAATATACCCCCCCCCCTTCCATACGATTTTTTACTTAACTCGACCTCCTCTTTCACCACCGTAAATATTCGTACCAGTGTAAGCACTAGAGACCCTGTATATAGTATAAAATCTTAGTTTTGCTTACTAAAATGCGCAAAATTCAAAAAGTTCTAAAATCATGGGACAAAAACTTTGTACATATATAAAACATCCTTAAAAAAATCTGTACTTTTGGCAGAAAATTGCCTATTTATGGGCAATATTTAAAAATTTGTTAACGATTTTGTTTAAATTTTTAACTCCATCTCTTATTTTATTGGCGATAAAAATACAAACCTTACAAAAATGTAATTCACGCTGCTCATGTCAAATGAATCGGCCTCTGATACATGTAAATAAGAAGTTTATACAAAATGTTTTCTCGAAATTTTAGGGGTCTTTATGTTCAAAATATTTTAAACTTGTTTGATACATTTGTTTGCTAAAAATTTGAATAATTTTTTTTTACTATACAGTGATGAAGGACGCTGCAGCTCAAATTCGGGCAATGAGGGAAGTTCATCCATGAAATACTCCGATTTTGAAGGACCATGCTGCGACCCACTAAAAGCTCCACCCTGCTCCCCGGAAGTAAACGCTAGTGAAAAGCGACGGGTATGCAAAGACAATATTGATTAAGAAAATTAACAGAAAATTGCACACCTCACCTTCTTCCTTGGTTCAATTCTCTTTATAAGTAATTAATTTATCCTCTTTATAATTTAGTTTTATTTCAAACGTATGCGTAAAGTTTTGCAAGAACTCGATCGCATCTACTTTCAACCACTTTATCACAAGAAATATCAAGCATTTATGAATTACAAAGCGAAGAAACAGCGAGTTCACAAAAAAGATCAGCGCAAGATTGAATCAACAAAGCTGCCAATTTTAAACATTGATGCAAAAGGAAATGATCCAAATGATTTCCAAAAACAAGTCCACCCGAATCAGGCAACAAAACTGAGTGAAAATATAAATAAAAATGCGTTACAAAATCAAAGTCAACCTCTTAGCCTGGAGGAAAATCTGCAAAAACCAGAACAGGTGCAGGATCCCAGGCCTGTGGTTAAAAAGGTAAAACGCAAAGTAAGAGAGAAAAAAGACCCGTTCGGAGAAATTATAGCAAAACGGCCAAGAGTGTTGAGAAAATTTCGCTTGTTTCTGGCATCTCGCAATATAAATATCTATCGCAAGCCCAAACGCAAGGTAAATGATTGAGTTTTGCCCACATAAAGTCTAATGGATAGAGTTGAAGTAGATTGCAGAAGTTGGACGGTGCACAGCCGTATATAAAATTAACCAAATCTTATGCAAATTTTTTTTTTTGTGAATGAAGAATTTTTTTTTATTTTTGATATATTGTGATTTCCGCTATGTTCGCGGTCATTAATTATTTTTTGTTTCATCTGAGCAAGTGCCGTTTCTAATCGTTTGATCAGTTAGCAAAAAAATTCTATAGAAACATGTTTTTTTAGAACATGCAACAATTAGTGAAGCACCTGAACACTTGCCAAAAAGAAAAAACCAAAAGTCTAACCAATTAATTTTCACCTTAACACTGTACAAAAATAGTTCGTGTTGACCGAAACGAATAATTTTGTGACAAGTAAACAACAAAAAAAAACAAAAACACTGTGTTGCCAACACAATCAGTCCATGGGGATGGATTTTATTGTGCTATATTGGGTAAAAAAATGCAGCAATAAAAAACTAAATTTACAAAAAACTGGCCAAACTTCGAGTGTAAAACATTCGAAATAAATATCTCTGAAAACAGCAACATGTTCAATTGCAAGTGGACAAAACTGTGTCAGCCGCAACAAGGACAGACTCTTTGCTTTCGCTTTTATTTTTATCATTTTTATTTACTTATTTGCTGCAGTTTCAAATTGATTGTTGCAGTGATGTTTGACTGATTGCGATGTGAACCGAGAGCGAGCCATTTATTTTTGTCACAAATACATCAAGGCTTTCCTTCGATAAAAGCACATCGGTACATTGAGGATAATCATTGCCAATGCCACAACAATAACGACTATTCATTGTCGTGTGTCACGATGACGACAACGCATTTTAGCATTTAATTTAGAAAGAAATAAGAAATGTGGTGTCGGCTTGTATTTCTATCCAAACATTTTAAAATTGAAACAAATAAGAGTTAACCATGTTAAAAATGTTTTACCACGATTCACTTTCACACAAACTCATTTTCAAACAAAAAAACAAGATTTTTTATTCATTTTCGAATTGAGTCAGCTCAAAAAGACCGGCCATTTTTTTCCATGGCAGGATGTGGTTTTTGGTTTTGCAGAATGCATTGATATTTAAAGTAACGGTTGGTTTAGACTGTGTGACTAAACTGTCATCATTGGTGTCATTATAATTATCAACGTCATTCGTAATCACACTGTCTGAACGGTCACAACGATTCGATATGCAAACTGTATTACAAAAATAACATTAAGAATGGCATGTTGATGTGAACAACAATAAATGTTCGCCAACAAGCTTTTGTGTGACGATGTGACACACAATAGGTCTGTTTCCGTACTAGCTTCAAGTAGTTGACAGCTGATTGACAGTAAATTGAAGCAATTGGAAGAAGAAGAAGATTCGTGCTCGAAGAAATTTTTCAAGTAACGTTCAAGCTAGTTTCGGGTAATTGTAATAGAATAGAGAGTGACATTTAGCTTGTTCTTCTTCTCTCTCGAGCTTGAAAAATATCCGCTTTCAAGAAACGCTTTCAAGCAACTTCAAGTTACTTGAATCGAGCACGGGAACCAGTGTTGCCAGCTCAGCGGATTTCCCGCCAAATTTGCGGATTTTGATGTCATTTGGCTGGATAAATTATAAAAAAATCCGCCTGCGGAATTTTCAGCGGATTTTTATTAAGGCCCAGTTATAATAGAATGTAAAGTAACGTAATGTTGTCAATTGTCATCGTGACGGGACGTAATGTAAAAAAACGTTGTAGCAATTATAATAGCAGTAGCGTAACTATATTTTTTGCGCCCGCCCGCAGGTTTCTAAAAGCGCCCTGGTATTTACTTTTAGCGTAGAACTATGTTATTACTAGGTTACTAGCAGCGTAGGAGAAAACAAGAGAGCTCTTGACAAAAAAAAAGAGAACACAAGAGGCTTTTTTAATTCAATTGTCATATGATGATCATGATTTCTTACAACAGCTATATTTTGAAATCAGTTATATCTTATTTTATAAATAAAGTTCTATTTTATTTTAAAGGAATTTGTTAAAAAAAGCAGTAACGTAATAAATACTTTTCATAATATCAAATACAATAAAATTTTTAAGATGTTATCACAAAGTAGGTAATAAAAGAAAACATCACATATTAATTATTTAAAAAAGTAAACAAACTTAAAGTTTGTATTAATGGCATCAATCATTTTTTTATTGATGAAATGATAAGTTTAAGATGTTTAGTTTAAATATTTTGTATTTGACGTTACCTGTTAACTAAAGAGTTTGCTAACGTCACAAAATATGACCAACTGTGTGATTAAAATAACATCAGTTGCCGACTTGCTGAAAATATGAAAGCAAACGGGCTAATCGACTCCGACCATAATCGAATTTTGCCAAACAAAGACGACTTTTGCTCAAAATAGTCGGGTTTTTGACGTCGATTATTGCACCCTGAGAAATCGTATGTACGGGAATTAAATTTTATTTCAGCACAAACGTCGCACAGTGTAACGTCCCCATTCTTGACCAAAAAAAAAAAGAGTGATCGTAGAGCTATGAAAATTGGCACGAATATATTTCATGACAAAATTAAGAAATCTTAAAAAAGTTATAAAAATCCGACCTCTGCCACACCCACCTCCCATGTAAACGAAACCCATTTTTGCCTGAAACTTCAATCTTGTCTCAAAACAACGAAGTTTGCTACATAAATTTATTATCTGATTAATTATGTTTTAGTATTTATTAGGCAGGTTAGCGTATAAGTAAAGATTTCTTGTGCCTGCCGCAAATTAGAATATATGTATTACAACAAAACCCGTAAGAATTAAAACTAAAAATTAGAATTAAAAAAACAGAAAAAGATAACAACAAGCAATAGCACATTTATAAGTTAACAGATTTATGAGTTATATAACAACAAAACACAAAAAACGAAAGAATTAAAATTAAAAATTAACTAAGCCTTGGAAAATACCACCCACACAAACTAACTACGTTTTTGTTTATATTTGTAAGCTTTTTTGATTACAGCAAGGAAATTTTAAAAAATTGAGTTTTTTTGTGCTTGTAAAAATAAGTCAAAATTTTGAAAAATAAAAATCAGCTGCCATACATCAAATATATCTCAAATTTTAACTAAACAGGTCACCATAAAAAATGTATATCTTCCGCACTAGCAAGTATTAGCAAGAATTTTTTGGATTTGGTGTAACGCAGTTCTAATGATGTTTTCGTGAAAAACTTATAGTCAATCTTTCTCAAAATTATTTTTTAAGCACTTTTAAAAATTGAATATTTAAAAATTTGTATCCCGCTTTTAGTGCTTACTTTTATGATAAGCTTAAAACCATATGTTTAAAATGTAAACAAAAACAGTAATGTTGCCAGACATAAGAAATTTTAAACTTTATTTTGATACATAAATATATATAGTATAATAAAATATATAATTTGAATAACAAGAAGAATTGTATTTTTAAAAATGCAACTTTGACGACTTGTCATAACGACATGATTGCTACTATTAAAAAAATTAATTTTGATTTTTTCACCCAAAATATTTTCTATTGCAAGCTATAAAAATTTGGAAAATTTTAAACGTCGATATATTAGGTTTTTGGCTTATTTTGCACTGTGCGTCGTTCTCCACTTAAGTTATTAATTTCATCAAGGTACTTGAGGGCGCCCCTAGCTTAGTTGCGCCCGCCCGCAACGCGGGCTCTGCGGGCCCGCTTTTTACGCCACTGTATAATAGGCAGTAGCCAGGCAGTTGTTTGTCGTAAATAATTGCACGTTCCTGTTCAAGTACAATTAAAACTTCGTCATCCATAGCTGTGGATATATAGAACTATCACGTTAATAATTAAAACTCAACAAAAAGCGTACTTTAAGGGAAGGTTCTCCTGGATTTTTTTGAAAAAATCCTTTTTTTTTACATAAAATGAAAGTTACATATATGTAGAATGTTTGTGCCAAGGGATATTTCAATACGACGCGTATTTCTCGAGCTAGAGCGTGTCAAACGTACCCATGTCACGCGCGCGTACCAACTTTCTAAAAACTTTAAACGCGTTTTTCTCGGAACCATGTTTTCTAATCTAACGGACAGCACAGGGCTTGTTCTATTGATCCGATTTCCTTCATTCAAAGAAAGTTTGAAAGTATATACTTTTTTGTACGCCTGGAACCTCACATTGGCATAAAAAATTGTTTATTTATAATTTTTAAACGAGATCTAAGTAAAAAAAAAGCAAAAAATTTCAATTTTTTTTTTAAAAGTCCATAAAATTGGTTTTTTTTTACCAAACTTAATTGAAGTTAGGTTCCAGGCATATGAAATGTTATCAATTTTAATAAATTTTATACATTTCTCATTTCAGTTCACTACCTCAGGCCCCACACTGTCCGCGGGAGGTCGATGTTTTGCGCGCAGAGGTCGACGAGATCCACCATTTTCAAGCCGCCATTTTGAATTTTTCAAATATCTTTTTTTTTTTACTCGTCAATAAACCACGAATCAAAGTTCGAAAGCATAATTTCGTATGTCTTTTCATTTTCCCACAAACCATTCTCAAATTTTGCTTGTTTTTCGGCCAAATCCAAAAAAATCCAGGAGAACCCTCCCTTAACAATATAAAATAGCGCAATAATCCAATCTAACCTCAATGTTTAGTTGCTCTTTGAACAGACGTAATGCAAAGTAACGTAGAAATCGAAATCCAACGGATCTTTACGTCCCGTTACATTACGTTACCTTTATTTTAATCACTTGTATAAGAAAGTATTGTTTGAAACAATAAGTGAAAGAACACACTGCTCAATTGACAATAGACCACATTACGTGACGTCTATTATAACTGGGCCTTTAGTGTTTATTTAGCTTACATTTTATTACTGTGAAGATCATTGAGCACTTCTCCATTAAGAATGTTTTTAAAGCAGTAAAAGAAGATATTTAATCATTTTTGAAAATTTGTGGTTGATGACCATACTTTGAAAATATTATATCAGTATCGAAAAAAACTCTTTAAATGGAATAATGTATCTAATACACCTGATTTTTGGTTTTAAGAACTTAAATATAAGGATACATCTGTAAATTTTATTTATTTAATAACTGGCAAACTTTTTACTGCACCTTTTATCATTTCTTTGGTTAAACGCTTATGTTGAACGAGCGTTTAGCCAGCTCAATGTTGTGAAGTCCAGAATAAGAAATCGTTTACAAATCGACACAGTTAATTAGATGCATTTTAAATGTTAAGCATTTCTTGTATATGTTCTTAAAATGAAAAATAAATTAAAAATAACCAGGGTGCGGAAAAATTCGTTCGCAATTGATTAAATTACGATCTTATCGATCGTTTTTTGCTGTGTGTGAGAATTTTTCAAACGAAAAATTTAAAAGCAGACGAACGTTCGCAATCGAAAAAGGAACGCTCTGCTTGCGTAATTTTTTTTATCACTGATAAATTTGTGAGCTTTGTATTTTTTCGAAAGAATTTTTCACACAACAACAAAAAGCAACAAACGTTCGTTTGGAATTGTTCATTAAAAATAAGCGTTTGAAGAAAAAATTCACGAACGTTTGTTTGTACGTAGAGTTATTAGACAAAATATAAGTTTGTTGTATTTTTGTACACTTGCTGACATGAAAAGATGAAACCAAAATACAGATGTGGACTGCACATATGCATATGAGGAAAAAATAATGTTTTAATAAGGTAAATAAACTTGATTTGCCCAATCAAATGAAAAAAGATGGTTTGTTATGATTGTTGTTATATGATAAGATTGCATGATTACTTCTTGATGATATTGATGATGAAGCATCGTCAAAATTATGTTTGTGCACACTCTCGTAATGCCTTTTGATATTCCCTAGTATGCATCCCATGAGAGGTTTTTCGCATAAGAGACATTTGGGAATGTTACTTATTTTGTCATAGATGACCAGAGATTTTTTGTCTATTTTTGATACTCTTCTGAAAATCAGGAAGTGAAGAACGTTTTAATACGTATGTTTTTAATAACACTGGTCTGCAAAAGTATAAAGGCACTATTACGATAACTGGGGTGACGCGATAAGAAAGTGTTGTTCTTTTCATAACAAAAAAAATTTTTTGTTCGAACAAAAATTCGATACCTCAACTAGTTATCTATATTTAACATTTTGTTGCTTGGTACAAGATCTGTTCAATAAAATATCAATATCGTTACCATTACTGATTGAAAGATTAAATGATAATCAAATTAAAAAATTGATAACTCGAAAACAAATTGATGCATCGATTTTTCTTTCGGCCATTCCTATTTTTATTAAAAGTACTTCACGAATCCATTGTCGAATCGCGGCGCATCAGTGATCGTATTCTCCTCAGTATAACTGATAAATTGGCAGTTTCGCGGTCGGCACTTTCACCATATAAAGGTTTCTTCCTTTGGAGACTTTCTTATTCAGCCCTATCATGAATAATTTTTCGCCCGGAATCAAAAAAGGGTGTTTTCATTTTTAATATAGCAGATAAAGACATTACTTTTTTTTACACTCACGAATATTGACGGTTGATGGACAAATTTGCATTAAAAATATCCAAAATGTTGCTGAGATTTACCTTTGAGACTCCCTTTTTTGATTTCGGGTGAAAAATTATTCATGATAGGGCTGAATACAAATGCGTCCGGAGGAATTCAATCAATAAGATACCTTTATATGATGAAAGTACCTATCGCGAATCTGCCAATTTATCAGTTATACTGGGAAGATTAAAGGCGACAAATTATTCATGATAGGGGCAAAGTCACAAGATGGAATTACCACCAAAATTGTCTTTTTCTCGCATTTAATTCTCAAGATTACCACACTCCAAAAATACCTCAAATTACCACAAAAAACCTTAAAATTAACACAAAATCCCACAATACCTCAAAAAAGCAAAAAGAAAATAGATACATACAAACCACCACAAACACGTGCATTCAGTCATTTGAACAATTCAATCAACGCAACGTTCCCTTAATTCGTATTTTTACCATGCAATTTAAGTAATTTGAGGGGTTTTGAGTTATTTTGAGGTATTGTGGTATTTTGTAGTAATTTGAGGTTGAGTAATTTGTAGTAATTTTTTGGTGTTTTGAGGTATTTTGTGGTGTTTTGAGGTATTTTTTATCCACGCGAGAGATTTTTCTCACAAAATAACATGAGAATTACCACATCCCACAATCGTTGAAAAATAATATAAGTGCTATTTATCGTACTTTTCTGGTAATCCAAAACTACAAATAATAAACATAATTCAAAATTCCAAGTCCCAAAAATTGTTTTTAGTATTATGACCGCTTAATAAGCAGTTTTTCATATATTCAATCGCCATATAACACGGGGGTTACACGAAACAGTTCTGTTAAGACAGTCGCAACACATTCACAAATTTTTATCCACACACACTCACTTTTGCAGCTGTCTGCTGCTGTCTGCTCTACTGTCTTAACTTTTTTGTAGACAGTTGGCGGGACAGTATCTAAGACAGTAGAATGATATTTAGCATATCAAATGATAGAAGATGATATAATTTAATATAATTAATTGGAAATTTGCAGTACTTTGGCGTGCTCATAGCTTTAACAAAAATTTTTTCATAATATATACATTTTTTCACTATTTTCTCTACTGTCTTGCCAACTGTTTTACCAACTGTCTGGACTCTTATTCACAGATACAAAGTTTGACAACTAATACGTATTTTTCACTGTCTTAACAGTACTGTCTCGTGTAACCCCCGTGTAAGTTAAATGGAAGAGTCTTTTGTTATTGTAGATTTTGTGTGCTTATAGTGCTATATGCATAGAACACTGCTACATCAATAACATAGATCTGTCGTAAGTCGAATTAAGCTATTATTGCTTATCGACACAGATATAATGACAAAATTATTCGCCCTTGTACGGAATGGTGATAACATCTACAAGGTCAAATTTTTTGTGTTTTTAATGATATTAATATATAAATGTTAATTCAACATCAACACAAACAGCGCTCGATGCTACGCATTCGCAACAATTTTTCGCGATAATGCAAAATAAAAACGTATACAAGAAACAATACATACCAAACTCGATGATACATAACTGAAAAGAATCCTCGCTCGACGATGTGTGGATGCTGATAGTCGGAACATAACATTTTTTAGGAAACGAACGTTCCTGAATTTTTCTTTGAACGATTAATTTTTATGAGAAATTAAAAACGAACGTTCGTTGCTTATTATTTTTTTGTGAAAAATTCGATCGAATAAGTTTTAAACTGACAAATTTTAAAGAGATAAAAGATACGAAGCCAGCAGAGAGTTCCCCATTCGTTCGTGATAATTTGCGAGAACAATTTTATGTGAGAAGAACGATAATTGAGAACAATCGTATTTCAAACGTTCTCCGCACCCTGAAAATAACTCGAATTTTTAAGATACGGCTTAAGAGGCCAGCAGAAGTGCTGCCACAACTATAATATGCCTTGAGCATTTCTTATGTTAGTTGGGCCGAATGCCATCTATGAAAACAATAACCTTAATGAAGAATAGAGTGATTTAGTTTTTTAAATTGGAACTTGAATTGATATTTTTTGCGATTTTTCTTACCTTATTATTAATATTCTGTTATAAATTCAGAAATTCCATTTTAAACGTACCGGCCTTACGGAATGACTA
Organism: Dichetophora obliterata; assembly: GCA_963920525.1. Classification (NCBI taxonomy): domain Eukaryota; kingdom Metazoa; phylum Arthropoda; class Insecta; order Diptera; family Sciomyzidae; genus Dichetophora; species Dichetophora obliterata. Next base: position 64,242,767 of record OY986439.1, read on the forward strand.
TATCTGATTTTTGTCAAATTTTGCATGAAGCGCATCACTCACGGAAACAAGAAAATTAATTTGGAGGTAAAAGTTTGGCGTAATTTTTACAGAGTGAACATAATTGACCAAAATTGACAAAAACGTCGAAAATCGATTTTACGAAAATGCATATCGGCGGCCTAATTCTAATACGACGTAAGTCAAAATTATCTATTGTTCAGGAGGCAAAGAAAATTGTTTATTATTTGTATGAAGTTCATACGATAATGTATTGTTGCAAACGTTCTACCTCTCTTTTTTTTCATTCAAACATTAAAAACTAAAAAAGGACATAGATGTAGTTTTGACCAATCTACCTAAACCGCTAATAAACGTTACTTTGACCAATTTTGACATACGTTCTATAAGAATTAGGGCGACGATATCTCAAATACTTCTTAACCGAATGTTAAGTTTGAACTACTGTTGGAAAGGTTAAAATAATCTTTTCTGGTAAAATTACTTTTCCAACATTATAAAAATATGGTTGGGGACTCAGTGGGTTAATGAGAAGTAGTAATTTTAACATACATATAAACACAAGTGTTTTTTGATTAACAAACGAATTTCTTAACCAAATTTTAAGTTCGAACTACTGTTGGAAAGGTAATTGAACGGACTTTAATATAAAAATATTTTTAAATTATTTTGGTGGTCTCTTGGGGTGAGATAATTAATTTCGAAGAAGTTCTAAGAACACACTTTAAAAATTCAAAGTGGTTTCGATTTTCGACAATTTTGCCGATTTTTGTCAATTTTGTGCAACCTATAACTCCGCCAAAAATTACGCCAAACTTTTTTCCTCAAAATAAAGCTTTTTATTTCCATCAGTGATACTCCATGTAAAATTTGAATCAATTCGGATATGATCATTCCGTAATTTTTTTCTTTTCCGATACGTTTAAAATGGTCGCACTTTTCCGAAACGGCTTAACCGATTTTAGTAACAAAAACGTGCTGCTCTCTTTGACTTGACTAACTTTATTTCAATTTTCTTGCTGTATCTTGAATTTTTCTTGAATTGTCAGCTGCAAAATAAAGAAGCATTGCGTCTGGCAATATTGAATATGACAAAGAACAACAGAAAACTTGCTGAAAGTCTTACATGTCAGTGAATCGACCTGCGGCACATTCTCACAGATAGAGCAAGAAAGCGGTCGTAAAATCTTTCTAAAGGTGGTTAGTGAATCTGCCTTTAATAAACCAAATATCATTGTCATATTATTATTCTTGTGAAATCGCAGTTGACGAACGTAGTGCCGGGTGTAGTTAATTATTTTTAGACCCCCACGCGTAATGCGTAAGGGGTGTATTAACTTTGTCACTCCGTTTGAACTAAAGAATCGAAATATTCTTTGGCTCATCGTAGTATCCTCCACGAAAGGATTTCGCGATGTGCTAACTTACCCTTTGACTAGCTGGAATTTTTTAAAAAAGTACCTTTTTTTGGGCAAGAAACCACTTTTCTATAGACAAGTTTTATGTTTCTATTAATTGTCAAAAACAAAAAATTCCCAAACTTAAGCTCCACAAATTATAATTTTAATAATTATTAATTACTAACTTATAAAAATATTTTTACAAAATTTCTTTAAAAAGTTTGGTAAATTTTGATTATTTTGGTGATTTTGGTTCAAATGACTGACTGCCCCGATTTTTATAAAATTTAATTTTTTGGAAAGATTTCAGATGCACTCTTAAAAAAAATAAAACATAATATAAAAAAACAGTTGTGGTACCAATTGAACCCTTTGCAGAAGAGGATCCTTTTGTCCGTCCTCAATGGGTTAATTTTGTTCCAAAACATTAACAAGTTAGCACCAGATTTGTGTAGGGAATTTTATTTACCACCGTTTTTGTACGGTGGTTAAACGGTCACAATCGGACGATAAATGGCATAGTTATGGCGATTGAAGTCGAAATCGTATCTAAATGGTATTGAAATGTATGCAAAAAAGTCACAAAATATCGCAAAAAACTCCCGATTTCTCAAAATTGGTTACACTGATAGTACCCATTTTTGGAGCATGATTTTTGGTTTTTTTCTCAGAACAATTTATAGAAACAAAAAACTTTCCCATACAAAAAGTGGTTTTTTGCCCAAAAAAAAAATTCTAGCTAGCCTAAGGGTTATACATTGCGAAATCCTTTTGTGAAGGGTACTACAATGAGCCAAGAAATATTTTAGACCGAGTTATCAAACACTTTTTTATGGAGACTGACCCGGCTTAGGGTCCTTTAGGGCGTATCGAAAAATTTAGATCGTATTCTAAGAGGTCTCAAAAGTTGCATTCAAGATCTACCAAAAAAAAATTTAGAAAAAAAATTAGGATGTCTTTCTCTCCGGCAAGGACAAAGTATTTTTTAAGAAAAACAGTAAAAAACACGATCTCAAAATGCTTTGATTTTTGTAAAAAAAACGACATACAATGATGCGAAAATAAATATTGACACCTGTATTTTTATATTTAAAGCTGCATAAATTATATACAAGATGCCGCAGATATAGACTTAACTCCCTCGAGAAGTGATTCTCCTTGATTAGGCGAGTAAAAATATGCAAGGATGAGGTTCACCCCCTCCCTCTTTGGGAGCTAGAGAGGAAAAACTTGAAAATGGCATCGTGTTTGCCAAAGTATTGCTAGTTTAAGTCTATATTTACTTTCGCTTTAAGACATATTTAGTGTTTCTTATAAAAATTAAATCATTTCAAAATCATGATTTTTTACTGTTTTCTACAAAAACAACTTTGTCCTTGCGGGAGAGTAAGGTATCCTTATTTTCTTAAAAAAAATTTTTTTTGGGAGATCTTGACGACCCAATGCAACTTTTTCGACCTCGTTTTTTTTCGAGAATGTGAAATTCGAAAAAAAAATTGTAATTCGATACGCCCTACTGTCCATTAGGGTGTCCCAAAAGAATATTTTTTCAAATTTCATAGTTGCTGAACCTTTTTCGAAGGCTTATGAGGTCAAGTATTTTTGAGATTTTTTTCAGATTTTTTGGAAGAGGTGTTGAGGTGGCGCTAGTTGAGTTTTCCCTAAAAACCCGGTTCTTCGGAGAATTTTCGAATTCGAAGCAAAAGTGGTCAATAACAGGCATTTTCTTAGCCTTTGAGTAGTCATATCGAAAGACAATTGTTCCAATTTCACTGTAATGTACATAAATCGGTAGTTTTGTGAAATTTTTTCGTCATTTGGGTGTCATATATTTCATTTTTTCGTGAAATTATCGTAAATTTTTGAAAAACGCTTCATAATTTTTAAAAATTCCATCAAAATTAAAAAATGTAATGATGCAGTTTGCATAATGGTAAAATTATAACCAATTTAAAACAAAACATTTTGATATTGCTATTTTGATAACAAAGATATCGATATTTTGGTATTTTTTATGCATCGAAATTTTATACTCTTTGGAATTAATTTGATACTATGGTTAATATTATAACCAATTTTTAATACAAAATCAGTACTTAAAATTAGAACGAACTGATCATTAAATTTCAATACATATTTCTATTAAAAATCATTTTTAATCTTTGGCCCGTATTTCATTTTAATACAATTTTGGTGTGGTCAAATATGTAAGCCAAAAAGAATTAAAATTTATTCCAAGATTTTTTTACCGTGTAATTGTTATGCCCCCTGCTCCAATCCCGCCATCATTTGGAAATTTGCTTAGCACGTGTGCTCTTCATCCATGTTCCAAATTTTATAATCCTAGCATAAATATTTACTGAGTAATAGCGAATGCACATAATATAGTTTGCACGATCAATTCAAATGATCCATTTGATCTATTGCTCTTAATTATACCAAATCCCAGTTGAATTCCTTGTGCACAATAAAACTACATTCCTGTTCTAGGAACAAACGGAACCCTAAAAATTCCCAATAACGCATACAGGAGCTGTCCAAATCCCAGTTGAATTCCTTCAACAGAAGCCTTCATTCCTGTCATTGGAGCCCACAAAACTCTAAAAAGTCCAAATGACGCATCCATGAACTGGCCAAATCCTGTATTTGTAAGCCCCAGAAGCAATAAAAATCATATAGAAGCAGCTGGAAATCTTCTAAATAACATAGTAGTCTTTTGTTCTCAAAAATTAAAAAAAAAACCATTAAAATTTCGGCTCACGTCTAAAATACGTGAATACTATTCACGTGAAGCCAAAAATAATGTGAATACGAACTTCACTCTAGTTCGTGAATAAAATACACGTGTAATTTAGGTTCGTGTTTTCACTTGTTTTTTTTTAAAACACGTGTAATACGTTCTTACGCGAAAATGGTTGTCCTGACTTTTGAAAAATTACTTTTTTTGTTCTGCGAACTTGGTTTTTTCACGAATCTTTGCATCGAGCTGATCCAAAAGGTTGCAATTATATTCAAAATTAATTGTTTTTCCAGTTTGGAGATAATCCACCAACAAAATCCCTTTCTCATCCTAAGAAAACTGATGCCATAACCTTCTTTGCAGATTTTAGAACACGAACTCAGTTAGGAACCGAAGTACCAGGTTGACACCACTCTTTAGCTACTTGTTTTTATTCACGATCATAGTGGTAGACCCAAGTCTCATCCATAAAGATAAAGCGACGTATAAAATCATTTTAATCTATTTTAAAACGCTCCAAATGTTGCTGAGAAAGTCTCACTGGAATGTGTTTTGTGCCATTGCTAACGAATGGGACACCCATTGTGTACACACCTTTTTGAAGGCCAAAATTTCACTTAAAATATGGCTCACACTTATTGAGATGTCTACAGCTTCTTCTGATCAATCAATCGACGATCTTCTAAAACTGTATTTTTGCTATGATTTCTTTTCGTTACAACTTTTCGTAAGCCAGTGTTATTACTACAAACTATCATCACGATATGATCCCATACTCTAGCTGCAGAACGTCCTTTAAAATAATAGATATGAAATAATATTTCCAAAAACCATTTTTATTGCAATAAAAATGAGAAGAATAGATAATAAAGGGTGATCCAACACGAGGTCCCTTTTTCAACTGGGGTGTTTTGACAGCTGTTGTGTCAAATGGCTTGTCCATATGACGTTTGTGTTCAGTATTTACTACGACTCAATCATGAATAGACTTAAGGCTTGATTACCCAAGCGTAACGTGAGGTGGCGCAGCGGGATGTAGCGTAGTGCGACGTTGCTTCGAGGATAAGCGATTACCGAAATCGTAATACAACGTAAATTGTAATCCAACGGCACTCATTTTATTCTAGTTGGCTTATTTACTTTTCCTCGTCAACAAAAGATTGCATCCTTTCTTATATAGTATAAAAATTTACAAAAATGTGAAGTTAAACAAATTTTTTCGCTTGTAACACAGCTGTCGAACTGTCAAAAATCGTAACGTTGCGTAGAAATCTATTTTCTACAGACTTCTACGCTGCGTCACGCCACGTTACGATTTCGGTAACGACTTGTACACATTTATCATTAAACAGATTTTAGCTTGACAATTGGCAACGTCGCGCTACGTTACATTACGCTTAGGTAATCCAGCCTTTACTCCTGAACAACGTTTAGTCCCAGTTTATACTCGTCAAGAATTGAAGTCAATTCTTGGTCATTCTCTTTTGAAAAGAGCCCGTAATTTTGAGAATATTTCTCAGTAGCAGAGAGTGTTCGTGAGAACCGCGAACAATCGATTCGTCGCCGATCTCGAATTTTGTCGAAATTTGAAAATTGGGACCACAAAATGGACCATTTAAGAGCTAGTCGTGGGCAATATTTGAACGAAATAATTTTTAAACATTGAGTTGTAGGAACCGAACTTTTATTCCAAATAAAGATTTGCATCAATACATTGATTTTTATGTATTTTATTTAGAAAACAAAGTAGGAAGCTCTTATTGGATTATCCTTTAGTAGTTTATACTATGAAATTTTGAGATATTTCGAGAAATTGGCCCACTTACGGCCATTTTTTCAGTACGAGTTTAAGCTTTAGTCAAATTAAATCTAGTTCAACTCACCAAAATTGGACGTTTAAACTCGGTTTAACTAGACATTTAAGCATTCGTTGAAGTTAAATTGATTTAAATTATCATACAATGAGTTTCTTTTTTGCCTAAACCGAGTTTAAACGTCAAATTTTGGTGAGTTTAGCTCGGTTTGATTCGACTAGACTTTAAACTCGAGCTGAAAAACTGGCCTTTAAAGGTCAGATATTTCTGGTGGGCACAAGTTTAATTTTGAAGACAAGCTATATTTTAAAATTATAGTTTCTTAGTTTATTGTTATTGGTGATTATTCAATGTTTAATGAGAGAAAATGTAAATGCTATTGAAAAACTGCAGATTTTACAAGAGATTTCGTTAATTGTAATTATTTTGTAACAATTGTTACGTTGTTCTTTCTTTCGATCAAAAAAATAAACATATGGCAAGGCTTACATCGTTACTTTCCTTGACAAAGACCGACCTTCACACAAGCATTCTATAAAAGTGAAATAACAAAATAAAGCTAACACACATAAAACTAAAACTAGATCGAAACAAAAAACAATGAACTAACAACAAAAAAATCAAAATTAATGCCAAGCGGAAGTGAAGCGCATGAATAAATCAAAATGTACTCGATTGAAAATAAAAACAACATTTTTCAAAGCCCCCAATGTGCAAGCGCCAAATGCATGGACGAACTAACATACACACTGACTGACATACAAACACATTTACTATGCATCTGAATGATTTCTAGGAATGACGTAGCAAAGCAAGTAACAGCAAAAGAATGAGTATAGCAGAATATGTGGTTCCGCGCGTCCTTGACAAAGACTTTCATTTGCATTATTCAGTGTCTTTCATGTGGTATTCAAGATATTCGAAGAATTTTGTTCATGTTTGGTACTAAAAATATATAAAAAGCGCCATTCTAATGAAAATTGGAAAAAAAAACTAAAAGGAAATTAGTCTTCATTTCGTGATTCTCCTCAGAATTTCGGAAATTGCATCGAACTCAAGTCGAAACTTTTGATTTTTTGAGATTTTTGACCTAAAGTAAACATTGAACGGAGACAACATTTTTTTTAATTAATTTCAAATGAATTCAATAGAAAGTAAGTATATCGCTAAAGATAATGGAAAAAAGTAGGGTTGAAAAATGTTTTCACCTTTTTTAAAAAGGAATTCTCTTGAAGTGCTATTATCATATTGGATAAAAAAATAATCCATATATTTGTTGCTCCATATTATTTTAGTAGGTGCCGCTGATTATATAAAATTCAACTAATTTTGCAATAAACATAACGTAATTTTTTTTCTCGCAATAAAATGGAGCCTTGGTCAGTAACAATTGTTTAACGAAAGCTTTAAAATGTTAAAAAAAAAGAGAATTCAGGAAAAAAATTTAAATCCGTCGGAGCCGGATTTGAACCAGCGACCTATGGATTTCTACTAACGCTGCTTTGCCTCTAGAGTCCACCGCCCTACCAACTGCGCTATCCAATCCCACCCTTGCATGACGTCACAATGGTTACAACGCTGTGGTTTTTGGCCGAAGCAATTAAAATTAAGCAAAGACAACAACCACACAAATTAGTGTTGCCAGTACTTTTTTATATTTTCTCACAAGCAAAACATAAGTCTTTTTTCCCATTTAATATAGTGAATAAGGTCTAAAATTTACTTCAAACAATCTAAATAGGCGCAAGCAAAACAATTAAAAACTATTTTATCCAGTGTTTCTCAACCGATTATATTTTTTTTTTATGAATTATAGTAGGTAGAGGAGGGAGTACACCAAATATTTTTTATTGAAATTCACATTTTTTAAACAGGTGAAATTATGTATGATGTATTTTTCGCATTATAGATTCATATACACATAGAAGATCCGAACAAAAAGCAGGAAAAACTTTCGGCATTGTTTCGTTAGGTTTTTTTTTATGATAAGATTTCCGTTGTTTTTGCACATGAGCAAAGAAAGAGGAAACTTTTTAGTTTACCGCTGACATTGCGCTTTCTTCTGATCGAGAGAACTTGTGGCTAATTTATTAGGAAAGTAAAAGTGATCCCAAATTATTGTACAAAACATATGTCTTCTATATTAATTTTGTATCGAATCAACAGAGAATGTATGCGAAGAGATCGAATTTTGAAAGCACCACTGGCGAGCTCTAGTGACTTTAATTTAATATAAATTAAAAGGTACAAAAGTTAATTATATTATTAAAAAAACACAAAACATGTTTGGAAACATAAATCTACAATCTGGGTCATAGGTAAAAGATTAGTAATTGTTTTTCATTTAATAGTTAAAACTGTAATTTCTGTTTTATACATATCCTTGTTATACCCACTGAATCACAAGTGCAAGTACGGCAAAAAGTTAGATTTTTGAAACGGTTGAAGTTTTTTATTAACCTTCGTATACTCCCGAATTGGTCTGTCAGACCGACGTCTGACGTTAGCATTTCTATAAAACAATAAACTTCATATTATAATGATATTTTACTAAAAGCATACTAAAATAGACCTAGTACTTTCAGTCTCACTGACCGTGCGCGTGAATATGTTTTAATCAGTTCAGACTATCTGTTTCAGACTATCAGATAAATCATATAACTTTTTCTCAAATCATCTGACAGGTCATAGCATTTTCAATTTCTATAGGTAGTGTTAACAGTTTTTATGGAAAACATAAGCTGTCAAAAAATGTACTCAAAAAGAGAGCGCTTTCAATCGGCCATTGTCAATAAGTGAAAACATAACCAATAGCCGCAGGCATCAGTCTACTTCTGGCAACGAGCTTCCTTTTGAGGCACTGAATAGAATTTAACATCTCGAACTTAAAAGCTTTCCGCACAAATCACACACGATTTTTTTGCAACTTTCATGATTTTGAATTTTTATTTGTTTATTTAAACGGACAAAAATTCTTATTAGATTTTTATGATTTTAGTTTTTGACGCTTGCTTTCTTTTTCGCTTTCTCTCACAAACAGCTGTTTTTGACAGGAAGAGAAAATAAGCAGTTGTCAACACTACCAGGATAATTCTACCTTGGCATTTTCTGAGAAATGTGCTTGCACTATAATACTTTCTATCAGAAAAAATTGTCACACAGAACTTAAAATGGCTACTAGTAAAAGAAAATTGCTAATTTTAAGCCTAATAATGGTTTAAACAATTATGGTTAATGGTTTAAAATTAAAAATAACACACAAGAGCTTTGTGGAGCAGCCTTTGAAATTAAAATACTAAATGTTTATCTGACTTCTCTGATAGATATAGAAATAATTCTAATGCCAAAAAATCGTAGGCTTTGTCAAATCATATAAAATTTTTTTATGCGTGTGATTAATTTATTAATAAAAAAATATCCTCTTTAACCATTTATGAGTTCAGAAGTTTACGAAAATTCTTCCTTTTTATATATTAATATGAGTGAAAAAATTAACTTTATCCCTTTCAGACCTGACGATAAGCTACATGGAATTGTTTTAAGGTTTTTGGAATACACGATCTTCATATGTTGTGAATTGAATGTCGAAATTTCTTTAATATCTCGACAATGCCGAAATTTCGAAATATCTCTCAAGGATTTTCAGAACCCGACAAAAAATATTTTAATACTTAGATGTAACGCGAGAGTTCCGTGAAAATTTAAGGAACTGTAAAGCGAACAGCTAAACAATACGACAAGCGAACATAAGCAATTATTAGCACATTCGATGCATGTCAATATGTTTAGTGAAATTAAGACAATGAAAGTGAAAGATACTCGCACATTCGATGCATCCCGGTCTGAAAGGGTTATAATCCTATTTTGGTTAAAAAGTGTTATTTGTTTTTTAATGAATATCAAAAATCGTAGCATTTTCATACTGTGAAAATTTTCGTTAATAAACGAGTTACTATGATAAATTTCAACAATTAATATGGCCTAGTGGTAATAACAATCAAACACAGAACATCAATTCGATCCGCTGCATCGGCATAACTTGTATGTATTTCATTTTACAGCAACATATATTAATTTTGGAGTGTTTTTTATATTCGCGTGGGACAGTTTTGATAAAATCAAATTAAACAGGCCAATATTCTTAAAACTACCCTTTTTAGCACTTTAGTGATATTATTTCTTAACAAAAAAAGGTTCGTTTTTAAAAAGCATTTTAGGGCCGTTTTCTCAATGTCCGGTTAGCAAAGCTCTTAACCGGGAGTTAGCTAACCGTACGATAACTAAAAAAATAGTTTCCTTTTCACCAAGTGTCGGTTAAGTAACTGTAAGTTAAGTCATTAATTGTGAATGTTTTCAATTGTGAATGCGCTAAACTGCATATCAGCTGTTTACGCTTGATTGTTATTTTATTTTTGATGTGAAAGTTGTAAATATCTAACAAGGATTAATTAATAAATAATTTGAAAATGCAACAGAGTGCCGAACTTCAGTGAATATGAAGAAAGTGCATTACTCTTCCACGTAATCACGCCTATGCGCATATGTCCTTTTTATATTTTGGATCGAATTCACGTAAGAAAAAACGAAATCCTCGAAATTCTATCCATTTTTAATTATAAAACATATAATTTTTTTTACACTACACAGCTGTTCTTCCGATTAGCAACTAACCGGAACCTCAACTTGCCATTAACTTAACCGGCACTTAAGACCTAACCGAACATTGAGAAAATGCTTTTTTGCTAACCGCCAGTTAAAGTTCCGATTAGTGCTTAACCGGACATTGCGAAAACGGCCCTTAGTCTGATTAATAATTCAGAAAGGTTAACTGCCGAAAACATTATTGTCTACACGAAAAGGTTGATTAATAAATTCAAAAAAGATAGTTTTGCTCTACTGGGTTGCTTAGAATATATTTTAAACTGATTGAGTGAAACAAAAATAAAAAGTAATCATAATATACTGCTATCACAAGGAAGAGTACGATTCAATCAAAATTGCTATTATTGTATTTTTCTTTAAGTATCTTACCCTCTTTAAGAATACGAAATAAAATCTGCGTTATTTTGGCCCCAATTATTATTAGTTGAACTTAATTGCCGTATATACACAATTTGTATGTAGGACAATTTGCAAAGGATAAAATGCAGTATCTACATTAGAGTGGGCCTTTTTAATGAAATTAGATTTTTACAACTTTTCTCTGTTACAGGACAAGCAAGGGATTCTAGAGAAGTCTTTTTTTCAATGAAATGCAACGTACCCCTCCCCCTTCCCCCTTTTGTAACTTTCCAACATTTTTGTACTGAAACCACCCTTAATGGTTCGTTTTTTAAAAATCTGATGCCAAAATAAATTTCCTTGACTTACAAAACCTGACTTTGCAAAATTTTAACGATATCGATCGATCGAAAGCGAAGTAACAGCAAGTTACTTATACAATAATTTATATTTATAAATTGATACTTGATATATTAATTGATATTTGTAAACTTAATCTTCGGTCGTAGAGTGTAGTGTCATACTCAGTTTATCCCAACTATGTCCAAATCACGAGATATTAAGATTTTTTATATTTTATATTTCTTATGTTTGAGTATATAAATCTATTTTTATTGTATTTAAAAAATACCTCAAACGTGAAAATCGAGTAGCCTTGTTGAATCTTTGCTTTTTCAAATGTTAAGCAATTTCGCTTTTACCTCCATACCAAATTGCCTACTACCAGAGCTTTAAGAGAATGCATTCAATTTGATTTTGTTCACAAAAAAGTGAATCAGTGAATAACGAAATAAGAATGCATTCAATGAATGCAAAATTGATTAATAAATAAAATTTTTAATTCACATTAGTTTTTAAAAAAATTATTAATTATTCATTTCAATTATTAATTTTCATTATTCAGAATAATGAATCATTTTTTTATTCATTTGAATGCTATTCACAAAGAATGCAATTCACAAAGAATTTCAGTATTTTTAGTTATTCTTTTATTATTCATTTTTCATTTTTTTTTCGTTATTAATTTTTTATTCATAATTAATTTGTTATTAACTTTTTTAGTCATTATTAATTTTTTTATTCATTTGTTATTCATTATTCGTTTTTATTTCTTAATTCGTTATTCTTTTTTTATTCATTATTATTTTTTCATTCATTATTCATTTTTTAATCATTATTAAGTTTTTATTCATTATACATTTGTCGTAGGCGTTTTAATTTATATATGGGCATTTCTGACAAAAGGTCTACCTCGACTGAAAAATTAAATTTTACTTAAAATTCTTTTAAACCTCAAATGTTTTAATTTATACTGTAATAGTACTGAGAGCTGATCTCAATTTAAATTTTTAAAAATGGCAGCAAACATGATGAATGGCAACAAGTTGAAAAATGGTGAAAAAGTTTAAAAATTGTAACGAAAGTTGGAATTTTTTTCAGTTTTCGATTGTTGAGGTCCTGAGTTACTCTTTATATGTTTTCCTAGTTCAATTAGTTTTATAAATCTATAAAATATTTTTACTTCTTTGAAGGGAAAAATCTGTCACGTAACGTATATCACGTAACGTATAATATTATGGTATGTAAGATTTTTAAAGATTGTTCAAGGAAAAAATTAGGAATATGTAGGAACATTATTCCAGATTATATTAAAAAAGCTTTCATAAAAAACTTGTGAACACTTTACAGATTTTTTCGTTTTTATTGATGCAGACAAAAACCACTTCTACTTTTTGTCACGTAACGTATCATTTTTGGTGGATTTTATCTAAAAGCCGAACTTTGGACAGCTCTTAGCTCTTACACCTTGTATAGTGCGCTTAATAAACTATTGAAAAATCAAAATAAGAAAATTGTAAGTTTAATTTTTCTTGGTTTTTCCACTAATTAAAGTCGTACTTGACAGTCGTACGAGCCACGAGTGCGTAGCCACGGAAATGCCCATATGCGGATTTCTTACAGTGTACATGTTGTTGAATTTTTGCCTCTTCAGATGCTTTAAAGTTATTTAATGCAATTTTTTGTAAAGCTTTTGTAAGCCTTCACCAAGTTTTTTGTGACAGCTTTCTTGCTCTCTCTGTGAGAAAATGCCGCAGGTCAGTTCACTGACATGTAAAACTTTCAGCAAGTTTTCTATTTTTCTTTGTCATTCAATATTGCCAGACGAATGCTTCCTTATTTTGAAGCTTCAAAAAATAAAACATGCCAATTTTAACTCAAGAAACATACTGGCAACTCTATGCTGGCAACACAGCGCAAGAAGATTCAGTAAGCAAATTGAAATTAAGTTAATCAAGTCAAAGAGAGTGCAGTAAGTTTTTGTTACTCTCTCATTGAGTGTGGAGAGATTTTAAAAAATTTTCAAAACTTCATATAAAAAAAACTTTCAAAACTTGCTGAAGGTGGTCAGTGAATCCGCTTTTAGGAACATATTAGCTCAGTGTGCACATGTTGTAGAGTTTGTTTTTGACATTTTCGTCGACATCGATGTTTTAATTAATTTTCTTTTGATAATTTGTAATTTAGCTCCCTGCTACGACACGACTGATCCAAGGGACTTCTTTTCATGATCTCAACAAACGATATAAAAATCCCTTTAAAAATTCCCTCTACCTGGCAGCACTTACTCGAGTAGACATTTTGAAAGATATGATACAGCAGCAAGGCTGCCAGCCAAAATTCGGAAGAATTCCCACAAAAATTACCTTTCTCCCAAAGTAACAAATTCAATACCACCAAAATTCCCATGATAAAGTTAACAAAACAAATTCCCACAGCAATTAAAATATACCAAAAAAGATCCCACGATCATTATAAATTACCACAAAAATACCGAGTGTTTTAAAAATACCACCAAAAATCACATATGCATTTAAAAATCCCACAAAAAATCCCATACGTATTAATAAATACCACGACAAATCCCATATGTATAGCAATTTTAAAAAATTTAGAAATACCAGAAATTTTTGCATTTACATAAGCAGAAATAAATAGACACGTCCATAGTTACAAATTTTGCATTTATTGTCTTTGTTTCAAAACTATAACAAATAAATAACATACAAATTGTTTCACATAAAGTTAATTGTAATACATATAACATGATTTAGTTTTATATTTGAAATCGGGAATTTTATTTGTTTGTTTCCAATTAATAATTTCTAAAACGAAATTATGCTTTTAAAAATAAAAATAGACAAAATAAAATAAAAATATTGTTTTCAAAAATATTTGTGGTTTGGGAGGTGATAAGCAATTCATTTTAACATAATATGATTTTTCAAAAATTTAGGTACTTATTTCTAATATCAAATAATAAAAGTGACTTCAGAACAAAAAATAAACAAAATAATATATATACATTTTTTTAAAGATATTTGTGCTTTGTAAAGAGATTAACAGTTAATTTCAACACAACATGATTTTTAAAAAATTTAGGTACTTATTTTTAATATAAAATAATATACATAAGTGACTTCAGAAATAAAAAATAAACAAAATAGAAAAAATATAGTTTTTAAAAATATTTGTGCTTTGCGACTTCAGATATAAATATTTTTAATTCATTAAGAACGTTTTAGAATAATATTAGTTTTGTTTTTTGTGTTCGTATACATCAGGGATGGAAAACGTGCGAACACATTTTTAACACTTCTTTTACACTAACTATTTACAACTAAAAAGCCAAAGAAATAATAGTGGTATTCAATGAACGCCGTATTTGTGATGTTAATAGCGTAAGAGCGATATGTTTACAGAAGCATATTTTGCGACGTGCGCAGGTTAAGACACAAAATCGTGGAGTAAACAGAGCATATAATGCGTATAATGGCAACTGTGATTTAATTTTTAGTTTAAGAGATAATTGCTGACCAATGGATTCGATAAGTAAACTTGCAAATATTGTCTGTTATTGTTTTGCTAGTACTTATATATTTCACTTTTTTTTTAATTTTAAAATAATTTTTGTAAGCTTAACGCTTGCGTGCAGAAATGTAGAATTTTCAGAAAAGGTCAGAATTTTAAGGTCAGAATTTTTTTCAGAAAAGAATGCGCTATTAGTTTTTAAGCAAATTTCAGTTTTAAGTGAAAAAAAAATTTTAAGAAAAAATTCCCAAATTCCCATGCAATTAAAAAATACCACGCTGAATTCCCACGCCAATTAAAAAATACCACGCTTAATTAAAAAATACCATGGGAATTCCCAAAAAAAATTCCCAAGACCAATTAAAAATTATCACGAATGGGATTTTTCCCACAATACTGGCAACCTTGTACGTCAGCACATGGAAGAGAAAGAGAATGAGAAACAATTTGTAGAAAGAGACAAATATTATATAAAATCGAGGTGCTGTTGAATATGTTTGTTCAGAGAGTATTTAATACCTTCGATAGCTCAGTTGGTAGAGCGGTGGACTGTAGAAGTACTAAACCATAGAAATCCATAGGTCGCTGGTTCAAATCCGGCTCGAAGGAATATATGTAAGAATTTTTTTGCCTGTGACAATTTTTTTTTAACATTTATGATTGTGTCTGTTACCCTTTAAAGCCAATAGCATGATTAAATGTACAATTATTAAATGATAATAATATGAGTTTACGTTGACTAGCAAGTGTAAAAGCAAGTATTCTTATTTGTTATATTTTTTTTAATTAATATTTAATTCTTCGTTTAGTTTTTATAAAAATTTCGGAAACATGTGAAATAATTGGTATTATTATTTAAAGTTAAAAAAAAAAAGAAAATACTTCTTTAAACTTGAATTATAATGTAATCTAGCTATAGTGTATTCATGTCGTGCACCAACTTGTACAAATCTTGCGAATTTTCTTGTATCCATGGGCTATAACGATTTTTTATTTTATATTTATAGAACCGCAGAATCAAAATTATTAAACAAAGTCGCCTAAACAAAGAAGCCCAACGTGCCCCCATCGATTTACCTACCACAGATCCGGGATCGGACATTCACTTTTCCACAGACGAGGAGGAGCTGTGCGGCGATGCGGCCAACAACAACTCCGCTAATCCAACAGTGCCACGCTCGCGAAAAATACTTATGCAGAGCGAGCTGCAACGTCGCTACATCGAGGAAATTGGCGATGGCTCCGCTATTTTAAAGAGAATGCCACCAGAACTAATTGTAACATCACCATCAAAACCTGCCAAACTTAATACGCCAGGAAGCGGCGTGATTTCGTCACCAAAGCCACCAACAACAGCGCCAGTTGGCGAGAAGTTTCCCAGGATCAGCGCGGGTGCGGATCTATTGAAGTCTCGGCGCACAAACTCCTGGCACAACATGCATCGAAGTGCTGGGAAGGCGGTGCCAAAAATCAGGTGAATCACAAAAGCATTATTTTATAATTGACTTGCAGTAGTAACTTGCAATTTGATTTGGTCAGACTGCAAAATCAAAACACAAGTGCGCTGGATGTATTCAGCAACAAAGACGAGCTGCAACTGAAGCTTTCGCTTAAGAAAAAGATCTGGAGCGGCTTATCACCAGAGCCACCCAGCTGGTTAGAACGCAATCGACCGCTATCTTGGGGCATGCCGCCCATGACACATGTTTCTGCCTCCTACAAGACTGAAAAAGTGGCCACAAAAACGATACAAACCAAGAACAGGGACCACAATGAAGCGTTACTCAAGCAAGTCCTAGATGACCCATTCTTTAAAGTTTTTTCTGATACTATTACTCCTCAACAGTGCCTGCACGGAAAAGTTGCTTGCCTGGCAGCAGGTATCATCCTTAAATACGTCAAACATGCCTGTAGACGTCACCAGCTCACCGGCACGCAACAAAATGATGCTTAATCTGGTCGTACCTGAGATAAACATGGACGACAGAACGTTACGAGTATTCCACCAACTAACTAGCTTAAACAATGATGGCACATTTAATGCACCAAAACTGGGTCCAGACCAAGTCAAGCGGAACAAAAAGAAAAAGTAATCAAGAATCTTTTAACTCTTTACCGCTTCTCAACCTTTTCCTTGTTTTTTTTTCAGAAATGCTATAGCAAAGGTAACGGAGAGCACACAGCTTCTTAGTCGTCTCTCCAAGAGTTCAAAGTCACGCAACAATCTGGCAATGATGCAGGTTGCAAAGACCAGCAGCACACCTGGACGCAATCTGACTCAAGTGCCCAGTAAATCAAACACTTCGCACTTGACAAGCCAAAAATCTACAAATCGTTTCAAGACCGGTGGCATCGTCGTCACCGCTGTGCAACCCTCGAATGCGCGACGCAACAATCGATTAAGAGCTTTGAACAATTCCAGCAATAAACCACCATCACTACCGCCAGCTCCGATCAAAGTAGCACAGCAAACCAAGACAACTAACCAGCAAGTGCCAAGTGTTTTGAAAATGCCGCTTCAGGCAAAGTTGGTGCGTCACTTAAAGTTGAAACCAAAGAAGAAAGCCTTGACCACAAATTCGGTCGCCGCTGCTGGTGCAGCAGGCGATAACGTGTCGGCACCTCCAGCAACAGCAGCACCAACAACTGAACCTTCCAGCGTAGATGACAACAAATCTAAACCGAAGGATACCAAGAATTAGCGGCCTTAGAATATTTTGAGTGTTTTTATTAAAGTGCTTTAAATTTGTTTTTTCCCAATTGGGCGTGGCAAAGGTAGCAAACCGTTAGTTATCCAAAATAAATCATTTTATATATATTTTTGTCCAATCGACGGCATGCTGTAGGTATCTGCCCGACGCTCGCCGCCAAGCAATTGTTGCCTAAATTATGTACATATATATGAAGTATAAATTATTAATAAAAAAATTACAAATTAATTTAGTAAAATTTTATCCAAGTTTTGTGTATTACTTTTTATTAAGGAGTTATGGAGTGTGAAGGGGAATCGCATTTCTGGTTCAATTCAAAATTTCTTGCCATGGGCGAAAAATCAATTTTTTATTTCCTTTTTGCCATAATTTGTTTTGGTCACACATAGCATTCATTTAGAATAGCACATTTTTATCACTCACCCCGTCAACCGTACCGCCTTAAACCACACTCACACCTTGCACAAAATGCTTTAATTTTTATTGTTTATTTTTATTAATTAACTACACACTTTCAAATTATTTTTGAATATTTAAATTGTGTAAACAAAATCAGAACAATTTGTAAGACCTTCTGTCAAACTTTCGAACTTTGACTTTTGCAGATTTGTCTTCTGTTTGTCTTTCGCAGAAAAACGAACAATTGCAGAAAAATGTCAAAATTTTTCAGGGCTGCAGGGTGAATAAAATAATTAAAAAAGTGGGTTTGTTCGCACGGCTTCGAATTTCTAACCGAGCGTTTCCACTGTCCGAAAGAACGATTATTTCTTCTTTCGCTTCAGCAGTTTCCACCGCACGAACACAAGTGGCTCACACTGCCAAGTTGCTATCTTGTTCGTTCATGCAGAGGAAACACTTAAATTTAATGTTTGCGATATTGAAAACTTAAATAGTAAGAACACTTGACACAAATAAAATAGTTTTGGTCTTAAGTTTTTAATTAATTTTGTTCCTTTTTTTGTTTTTGCCTACGTTATTTACTACCGTTTGAACAAGTCTACTACTCTATTCACAAAGAAACACTGGATTCGCCCAATATGTTTGAGCACCGCCCGATCAGAGCGGACGATGAAATCTTCGTTCATTCGTAATGAAAAAGTGTTTCCACTGCACGAATAGCGTTCGCGAGCATTTTGTAAGAAACCAATGTTTTGAACTTTGGTTCGCACCAAACTGTTTCCACTGCCTGAACGAACGATGAATTCTTCGTTCGTTCGGGCAGTGGATAAGCTCGGTTACAGATTGAAATATACGATTAAGGTTTTAGTTTAATGACACTATCTGTTTAGATTTTTCAGATTTAAAACAAACAGTGGATAAATAAGATAGCAATGTCTTTCGTAAAAATTACACAACCAGCAAAGAATGCACAAAATTAGGCTTATACAGCTTATTCTCTAAGTGCAAACACCCCAAAATTAAAGTAATTCTTTGTACTTTGAGGTACAAATAATACGTTGCATAGCTAAGCAGCTTTCTTCATCGAACTTCGAAAATGTTCGAATTTTTCCGAATAAAAAATAATTGCCCTAATTCTTGTTGTCACCTCACCTATGTGAGAGTTCTCACACTAGTGTCACGTCACTAGAAATCTTTATTGTCATGTGACGTGAGTTCACAAACTATGTCGGTGTTCACAAGCTCAAGTCACATGACGCTCGCATCACATGACAACAAGAATACCAGATTTCTAGTGACGTGACACGAGTATGAGAACTCTCACATTGGTGAGGTGACAACAAGAATAAGGGCAATTAAAAATTTTTATATTATGTTGTATTTTCTTGTTATTTTTTTCGCTTACTTTCTTAACTGAGAGTTATTTCAGCTGCTATTACATATATTTAATAAAATACATACATTTACCAATTCATAGGGATTCGATCAATAGCATCCCCGATTTGTATTCCGCCGCTTTACCCATTGAGCTATTACCCACTGCTTATCGAAACGAAGATTTTTGTTTATTTATACACTTAGCTTGAAGTGCGAAATTAGCAACAACTGAATTATTAAGCAGCTTTTAAGTTTGAAACGACGAGTAACCGTACCATAAAACAGCTTTTTTTTCTTTAAGCTTTTTTTTTCGTTTGCTGTTTCTCATCCTGAGAGAAATGCTAGGCGGATCTTTAGTTGAAGAGTCCGTAATTGAATTTTGCCAAGTGAAAGTGAGTTAAATTCGATATTTGGTGGTCTACAAATCACTTTTTTTCGTTTTGTATTTATTTATTTATATAATTTATTAATTAAATTAATTGCATTAACCAAAAAAGGGATATTTAGACCACTAAATATAGAATTCAATTATGATGCAATTTCCCTTTTCACTCGAAAGTGAAATGCAGAAACTGCCTGAACTTTTAAACTTGTCAGCTGGCAAAAAGACAGAAAAATATATAGACTAAAAAATTTAATTACAAAGATGTAAAAACAACACTAAAGCACTTGTTTCGAACATAATTACCATAAGGCTACATAGGACAACAACTTTAAACTTGCGGTACTATAAGTTATATTTCCTGAAGTTGATCCCATAAAGCAGCTTCAGGTGCGACAAGTACCACAACGTACCACAAAATAGCTTTAAGTGCGACAAGTTCCGCAGCTTACCATAAAGCAGCTCTGAAGCAGCCTTATTTTCCCCTGTAAGCAGCTTTAAAGAGAATTAATAAGAAGTTTTGGACTAATTTTGTTGGTTGGCTATGTCTCAAGAAAGTAAGACTAAGAATTCCACAGGTGATATTCCTATTGACGATTGATTAACATGTCTATATATATATAAATAGGCGTAGGCGAAACATGTAAGAACCATTTTCTTACGTGTTGTTTAACCAATTTAGATGCATTTTTTTAAATGAATTAAAGAGAGGAGAAGGAATGCACCGAATTTTTTTTAAAGAAACTCAACTGCATTAAACTGGTGAAATTGTAGATGTCGGGATTGGCTGGGACTATAGCGGAAAATGAGGTACCGAATTAAAGTAATCGATGAGAAGGCGTGCACAATTTGACTGGTTTTTTCGATTAAGAGATGGAAGAAGATGGTGTAAAAGGGAATGTTATATTAATGTGATTCATGTCACTTCGTAACTGCTTCGTTAGATCGTATTTGATAAAAACTTTCAAAAAATCACTTTTTTTATCTAAACATTGAGATACGAAGTTCGTTATTTGTCTCGATTATCGTAAATAAGCCTGCGTAACCTGTACGCTGTCAAACTGCAAATGTCAGCTGTTTTGTGTTTCTAGCAAATACAAAAATAGGGCAAAACAAATTAATAGCATAAATAGATTTTCACTTGACTTTGATACTCTCTGTTTTGTTTTGTGTATCATTGCCATGATCCCCAAATCTGATGACGACTACCGCAAACGAAAAACTGATAATGATTTACGGATATGCACCTGGAATGTCCGAACCCTTAATTGGGAAGGTGCCTCTATCCAACTGAGTGATGTCTTGGAAAGATACAAAGCTGATATCACTGCTATCCAAGAAATGCGATGGAAGGGACAGGATTGTATTCGGCATGCACCCTATGATATCTACTACAGCGGCCATGCGGAGAAGCACGAGTTTGGATGCGGATTTGTAGTTGGCAAGAGACTACAGCCCCACGTCCTGCTATTCACCCCTGTGAATGAACGACTTGCCATAATCCGCATCAAGTTCAGGCAGGTTAAATTTTTTAATATAAGCCTAATATGTGCGCACGCTCCGACAGAAGACAAGGACGATGAGATTTTCAGAAATTTTCTACGAGCGCCTTGAAAATGCTTACGAGCGCTGCCCCCGTCACGACGTTAAAATCATGCTTGGTGACTTCAGCGCTAAGGTGGGCAAGAAAAATATTTTTGGTCCAACAGTCGGAAAGTTCAGCCTCCACGACAACACCTCCGATAACGGAATGAGGCTGATTGACTTCGCCGCAGGATGAAAAGTGGTCTTAAGTAGCACTAGATTCAAGCATATCAATATTCATAAAGCCACCTGGATGTCTCCTGATAAAAAAAAAAAAACAAAAATAAAATTTATCACGTTTTGATCGACGGAAGGCAATCTTCCAGTGTATTGGATGTACGCACGATCCGTGGTGCAAACATTGACTCGGATCACTATCTTGTTGCAGCCAAGATCCGTACACGTCTATGCGCAGCTAAGAATACTCGCAACCCTACTCAGAGAAAGCTAGACGTCGACAAGCTGCAATCAAAACAGACAGCCGATGCTTTCGCCACTCGACTCTCACTCCTGCTTCAAAGCACTCCTCCAATCGATGATATATACGCGCAGTGGACTCACATTTCCAACTCCATGCGTGCGGCTGCTGAAGAGGTGATTGGCTACCAACGCCCTAGCCGAAACCAGTGGTACGACCAGGAGTGTCGCGACGCCACTGCAGAGAAAGACGCCGCCTACAAAGCCACCCTGCAGTCGGTTGTAACGCGCGCTGCTAAGGAGCGATACAAAGAAAAGAGGAGGGAAGAGAGACATATTTTCAGGCGGAAAAAAAGAGAAGCAGAAAAGCGCGAGCAGGAGAAGATTGAGATGTATGGTGACAGGAATGAGGCCCGAAAATTTTTCGAAAAAATAAGACGCCTTGCCGATGGTTTTAAAACCGGGGCCTCTTCCTGCAAGGATGAAAACGGGAATCTAATGACAGATGTCCAGAGTACACTGACGTTATGGAGGGAACACTTCTCTAAGCTTCTAAATGGCGACGCTGACAACAATCCCGCCAATATAGATGATATTCCGGAAACCCCAATTTTGGATGACAGCGTTGAGGTTCCGCTGCCCGACTATGATGAAGTTCTGACAGCTATAGCTCGGCTTAAAAATAACAAAGCCGCGGGAGCTGATGGCTTACCTGCTGAGTTGTTTAAGAACGGAGGCGAAGCTCTACTTAAATGCATTCACGAGCTTCTATGCAGAATATGGTCGGAAGAATGCATTCCGAACGATTGGAATCTCAGTGTGCTCTGCCCAATCCACAAGAAAGGCGATCCCACTATCTGTGCCAATTACCGTGGGATAAGCCTTCTTAATATCGCATATAAGGTCCTGTTGAGCGTTTTATGTGAAAGATTGAAGCCCATTGTAAACGAACTGATCGGACCTTATCAGTGTGGCTTCAGACCTGGAAAGTCCACCATCGACCAGATTTTCACTCTACGACAAATCTTGGAGAAGACTCAAGAAAAACAAGTCGACACCCACCATCTTTTTGTCGACTACAAAGCCGCCTTCGACAGCCCAATAAGGAAGCACCTGTACTCCACCATGTCTGAATTTGGTATTCCTGCAAAACTAATACGACTTTGCAGGATGACACTGAGCAACACCAGCAGCGCAGTTAAAATCGGGAAGGACCTCTCCCCACCATTTATTACCAAACGAGGTCTCAGACAAGGTGATTCCTTATCGTGCGACTTTTTCAACCTAATGATGGAAAAGATCATCCGAGCTGCTGATCTGAGACGTAGTGGCACAATATTCTACAAGAGTGTTATGCTGCTTGCGTATGCTGATGACATCGATATCATTGGCCATAATACGCGCGAAGTCAGTGCAGCATTTTCCAGATTAGAAAGAAAGTCAAGTCGAATGGGTCTGGCAGTGAATGCAGACAAGACGAAATACTTAGTGTCAACAAACAAACAGTCCCAGCGTCTTGGAACCCACGTTACCGTTGACAATACCTCCTTCGAGGTTGTGAAGAACTTCGTCTATCTGGGATCCAGCATTAATTCTACCAACGACATCAGCATTGAGATCAAACGAAGAATAACTCTTGCCAACAGGTGTTACTTTGGGCTCAGTAGGCAATTGAGAAGCAGAGCCCTCTCTCGACGAACGAAAATCACGCTCTATAAATCGCTCATCATGCCCGTCCTACTTTATGCATCACAAACCTGGACGCTGAGCAGTTTAGATGAAAAGACTTTAGGAGCATTCGAGAGAAAGATTCTTCGTAAGATCTACGGACCAATCTGCGTCAATGGCGAGTACCGAATACGGTGGAATGATGAACTGTATGAGCTGTACGCTGACATCGACATAGTCAAGCGCATTAAAATCGAGCGGCTTCGCTGGCTTGGTCATGTTCAGCGCATGAAAGACGATGCTCCAGTGAAGAAAACATTCGATTCGGTACCCAGCGGCGGTCAACGCAGAAGAGGACGACCGCATCTTCGTTGGAAAGACCAAGTAGAGGACAACCTGACGAAGCTTGGAATTTCCAACTGGCGCCAGCAAGCGAAAGACAGAAATGGCTGGCGCAAATTCTTAGATGAGGCCAAGACCGACATACGGTTGTAGCGCCAACTAAGTAAGTAAGTAAGTAAGATCCGTACACGTCTGTGCGCAGCTAAGAATACACGCAACCCTACACAGAGAAAGCTAGACGTCGAAAAGCTGCAATCAAAACAGACAGCCGATGCTTTTGCCACTCGAATCTCACTCCTGCTTCAAAGCACTCCTCCAATCGATGATATATGCGTGCAGTGGACACACATTTCCAACTCCATGCGTGCGGTTGCTGAAGAGGTGATTGGCTACCACCGCCCTCGCGGAAACCAGTGGTACGACCAGGAGTGTCGCAACGCCACTGCAGAGAAAGACGCCGCCTACAAAGCCACCCTGCAGTCGGTTGTAGCGCGCGCTGCTAAGGAGCGATACAAAGAAAAGAGGAGGGAAGAGAGACGTATTTTCAGGCGGAAAAAAGAGAAGCAGAAAAGCGCGAGCAGGAGAAGATTGATATGTATGGTGACAGGAATGAGGCACGAAAATTTTTCTAAAAATAAGACATCTTGCCGATGGTTTTAAAACCGGGGCCTCTTCCTGCAAGGATGAAAACGGGAATCTAGTGACAGATGTCCAGAGTACACTGACGTTATGGAGGGAACACATCTCTAAGCGTCTAAATGGCGAGGCTGACAACAATCCCGCCAATAGAGATGATATTCTGGAAACCCCAATTTCGGATGACAGCGTCGAAGCTCCGCTGCCCGACTATGATAAAGTTCTGACGGCTTACCTGCTGAGCTGTTTAAGAACGGAGGCGAAGCTCTACTTAAATGCATTCACGAGCTTCTATGCAGAATATGGTCAGAAGAATGCATTCCGAACGATTGGAATCTCAGTGTGCTCTGCCCAATCCACAAGAAAGGCGATCCCACTATCTGTGCCAATTACCGTGGGATAAGCCTTCTTAATATTGCATGAAGGTATCATGCGATAACCACTGCAAATGTGGTTGACATGTTATTTAAAATGAAATATACCTCTTGCTAACAAGAATTTATTGAACGCTTTATTATATAACAACTTTGATGGTTTCTGTACAAAAATCCTATTAGGTTTTGACCAAGACTTTTTGGAAAAGTGCTAATAGCTACGTTCCATTCGATTCAAAATAATCCAGATTATTTTTTTCCATGCAAAGCAAAAACAAAAATAAGAATCCTATAACAAATAGGATTATTTTTGGTATCCATATAATTTGTGATATAGCCTTTAAAAAATTTGAAACACAGATGCCGCACCTGTATATTTTTATGAGCTGACATTTAATTTTTTGAATTACTTGTTTGTTTGATACAATGACTATTAGGTAGCCATGACAGCTACCTATTTCCTCATGAGCTGCGACCATTGAATTTTTTTTTTCTTTCTTGAAAATTTTTCATTAGTTTTTATTATGTTGACTTTATATGATTTAAATACAAATTCTAAATGTTTGATAGTTTAAATCATTCTTGATTTTAAATACAAATTCTAGTTGTTTGATAGTTTAAAATCGTTTATAGCTTAAGGTCAAAGTTAGAACAATTAATTGTTCTAACGAATCTTTCCAAAGAAACAACAATAACAACAAAGTTTTTTCAATATGAAAAGGAAAAAATCACTAGCTGATCTTATTGCAATTTCGGCCCGGCTAAAGGCTTCATCAGAAATCTTTGTGATACCCGTGCAAGCGCGCACTAACGCACTGCACCACCGGAGCGATGAGATTTGAAGTGTCAATTTCTCAGTTTTTTTCAATTTCATAATTTCACATTTGTTGTTGTATTTTTGCTTTACTTTAGTCTCTATGCTTATGTTATTATGTTAGTTTTTATTGTTACCAAAAGGTCTACATTTAGTCTAAGTTACAAAATCATATCAATCCATCCAAATTTATTTGGAAATAACAATGGGTCCAGTCACCTTTGCGAGATCCCTTTGCTTGGCAACAATTTGATTTGCGATACGATCCAAATCACGCTGTCCAATTGGAGTCAGTTTGCGACCACCATCCGGATGCTTCGCGATCAGACGGGCGTGTTCCAATGACTGCAATGCCTTGCGGGCAGCACCGTCAGCTGCACGGCAAAAGTGGGAAGGATGTACGCCGTTACGTTTGCGACCACCATAGATATTGGTGATGGAACCAACGCCAGCGGGACTGCGGTGATACAGGTGACGCAGAATCGACGCACAACGAATGTAGAACCAATCGGGATCGTATGATGCCAATTCCTTGAATTTAGCAGTCTTAATTATGTCCATCTGATCGGGCACCTTTAATTTGCCAGTCTTCTTCAAGAAGACAGCGACCGCCTTAACAACAGCGTGTTGATCAATATCCTTAAAGCTGCGTTTCCATGTGATCTTTCAGTATCTTATCTTATCTTATTTTTAGTTAGAAAGAAAGAGCATGCGAACCCTATCTTACGGAATTGCCTAAAGTGAGTGTGAAACATGCATAAATTTTCTATTTTTATAGCATGTGATATCCTCTGTCATTTCATGAGATACTAGAGGATAGAAAAAGTTCAACTTTCTGAACTTTTCCTATAAAAGTCTATCACTTGCTATAAATTTGATAACCATTTTTATAGCTATTGACAACTCGTAAAAAATATTTTGCTAGTGTCAAAATAAAATAGACTGCAGCAGATTGAGGCCAATTTGAAACGAAAATAAAAATGTATTATATTTATTAAAGCCAACAGCATGAACAGCCGAGGGCAATGTAGTGTCTTATTCGTTGGGACCTCAGCATCAAATTGTATTAGGTGAGGGTGATGGTTAATTATTCATGGGTGGAGCCATTTCATTACCTATTTTCATTTGTTCACTTGCAGGTCATCTCCACGCAAACCGATACCTTCATGACAATGTTATTAATACTTATGCTGTCTCCGAGGTTTGTTCTTCATTCGGTGTCAATGAAGCTGAAGTGCATAACATTGTTGAGTGGCAATACATAAGCAACTTCTTTATTGCTGGCTCGCCACCACCTGTGCATGCGCTCTCAGGAGAACCCAATGCTGTTATTCATCAAGCTTGCCTCATCCCGAACGCATTGCATCGTTACGCGAACGCCAGCTAGCAAGTGTGTTCAGAATTCTGGAATTCAGAAAAAGACCGAACGTGACACTTATCAAACGCACAAGTGGCATCTTGGAATACGTTCCCAAAGCATGACAAATGATTATCAATCCGTATCATATGCGAGTGCACCGTCAGAACACTTTGAATGGCAAGTATTCCAAGATGCCACTTCTGCTGTATCAAGAGGATGCAAAGATCCGGTTTAAACTCGTTTTGTTTTTCTTCTATGCTAATAAATCAGCAAACCCGCGCTGCTAAAACCATAATCTATACATATAATAAAACTATAAAAAAATCTGTGCATTGAATATTTTTTGAGGATGCAGATTTTAAAAAGGTGTTTATAAAAAATTGTCTGTTTGTACGCCCATCAATTGAAAACTACTGGATGGATTATTATCAAACATGTAGGTTCCTTACGTCTCTTGTCGGAACATAATCAGCCCTATCCCGACTTGTTTCTTACGCGGAATTGGAAAAGGGAGTTTTTATTTTAAATATAAAATGCAAGAACATTTGGATAATTTTTAATGTAAATTTGTTTATCAACCATTGATGAATAAATTTACATTAAAAATTTTCTAAATGTTCATGAACTTGGGGTTATGAAAAATTGCCCAATAAAATATCGCCCAAAAAAAATCGTCCAAATGAAAAATGGCCCAAAAACTAAAACGAAAAATCGCCCAAAACAAATGAAAAATCACCCAAAACTTTTTTAAAGAATATGAAAAATCACCCAAATGAAATATGACCCAAAAAATTAAATAAAAAATCACCCAAAAATATTAAAAATTACCCAATTTTAAGATAATGTCTCAAATTAAAAAAATCGCCTAGTAAAAAGATAATTATATCCAGAAGACTGTAGACATATTGGACTTATTCAGGGTTGTAATCCCTAAGCAGCGGCGGAAGGCCTCATATTAAAAAGATAATTATATTCAGAAGTAATGTAGATAGTGAAGCCGGCATTGGACTTTCTGAGGGTTGTAATACCTAAGCGGCCCAAAAAACATTAAAAAAAACAGAAAAAAATTTAACAAACATTAATATATTAATCAATAAGGAAAAACCAAGTATTAAAATTACCAAAAAAAAATATGAAAAATGACCAAAAAGTAAAAAAGCAATCACCCAAAGAAAAAAAATAAAAATTACCCAAAACAAAAAATTAAAATTTGCCAAAAAAATTACAAATCATCCAATTTTGTACGAAGAAATTTTGAGCGATTTGTGATTTTCATAACGATTATTTATTTTATTTGGGTGATTTTCGATTTTTTGTTTTGGGTCACTTTATATTTTTTTTGTTTTTTTTTAGTTTTCTTTTGAGTTATTTTTAATTTTTTTGAGTCATTTTTAATTTTTTAAACTTTTTGTTTTTTTCCTTTATTTATTGATATATATATTAATTTTTGTTTTTTTTTTTAATGTTTTTTGGACGATTTTTCATTTTATGCTTTGGGCCACTTCTCATTTCATATTGGGCTATTTTTCATCGGCAATTATTCATAACGCCCAATCAAGTCCTTGAAAAAAATTATTGCAACAGTAACGTTAGCTAAGGATTAGTAATTTTAATCTTAAAAAAAAAAATAAAAAAAAGGCTTTTCTTTCAAAAAATGGTGCAAAA
Organism: Dichetophora obliterata; assembly: GCA_963920525.1. Classification (NCBI taxonomy): domain Eukaryota; kingdom Metazoa; phylum Arthropoda; class Insecta; order Diptera; family Sciomyzidae; genus Dichetophora; species Dichetophora obliterata. The sequence goes on from OY986439.1 coordinate 64,271,321, forward strand.
CTTGTTTTTGTTGTAAAAATAATAAAAACCGAATATTGCACTTTTTATATTCTTTCATATGAGTACTATGTTTATGTCAAAACTATGTTAGTTTGACACAAAATTAGTTTTTCTATTTTTTTTTAAGAGAAATGCGATAGCATCCCCTTTAATTTTTTTGAACAATTTTATTTTTAACATGTTTTTATAGTTTTAAAAAATGCTTTTCCTACATAAATTATTTCTTTCGCTACCACTCTCCCACCCACCACTCAATTTTAAAGATGCAGTAGGCAAACAAACACCAAATTATATTTAAAGTATTTTATTAATATAAAAAATACATTTTGTTATTTAATAAAATAATTTAAATTTATTTATGTACATAATTGTATAAAACCATATATGGAAATCTATGCTATTTTTTTGGTATAAATATTTATAAATTAGTATTTTATTTTAGGAAGCTTTAAGCATATATTAAATGCAATATATGTATAAACTGTTGTTTTTCTACAAGTACATTAAAGTGGCCCTAATTTAAAAAAGTTCTATTTTTGCTGACGACACTAGGCTTAGACATAGACTCCATTTAGGCTTTTGTTAGAAACAATGCTAAAAACGAATACAACAAAAAATTCCATTCAGATTAACACAGGCAGATACACCACGACGAGGTTATTTTGTGTGCATCTTTAGTAAAATTTCCACTGTCTTAGGCTTCCTTCACTCGCTCGCTCTTGCTCTTTGGCTTAATGTTGTATGTTGCTGGTTTAATCATCCGTTTTGTGTGTGATGAGTGCATGATTGAATTCTTCCTTTGACTGATTCTTATCGCCCCACCCCAGGTAGCATATGTTCCATATTCTGTTACATCGCCTGTGCGCTTGACACGGTGCTCAATGAAGTCGGAGGAGACTCATTTAAGATCGTATGCCCAGCCGATCTTGGCAAAGAAATCAATAAAGGTGGTGTTCATGTTCAGCGAGTAGTTGCTGAGTTCAGCAGTCTTGTAGTCCCAGCGGAAACATGATGGTATGATGGTAGTTATGCCGGTCTTCGCTAAAGGCATAGAAGACGAAGGAACGGTTCTCAGCTCGATTGATGTAAATTGTCTTAATGTAAAACATCGCATAGGTGGTGAAGTGCGTTAACATTTACAAACAAAAACTAAACGGTCAAATCTTAACTATCGTAGGGTTTGCCATCGAATTTGTGTGCTGTGCTCTTGACGAATAAGGTCACATTGAAAATAAAGCACCAACTAAACATTGTGGCTACAAACCAAGAGTTTAAGAAACTCTCATCCCAGAAGTACATGGGAGCCATTGTTGGAATGATGAAGCTGGCAAGACATCAAAAGCATGAAGTATCTATTGGAGAAATTTGTAAATTTAATAAAATATTTGGACCATCTTCACTCACTTCTCATCTCACTTCTTTTGGAACATCAGAACTTTATCGGAGTGCAGGTCAGACACCCTTGCCATGGCCTTAACTTCGGGATGGTTCTTGCAGAGCAACCATTCGAAATGTGAGAAGAATCTACGTGTTGCATTGAGGCTCCTCCTTCGGATGCATTGGCATAGGTTTCTGAGTATTTGTGATGCACACGATGATCTCACGACCGTAAAAAACAAATTATATTTAAAATTAATTTATTGGATAACTCAACCATGGTTTTCAGATATGTCAAACTTGCTATAAACTAAACCACTTATATTCATCTCGCTTTTATAGCAAAAAATTTGTGATACGGGATACTAGAGGATAGTAAAAGATCACATGGAAACGCGGCTTAACAGTTACACCAGGCATCTTTCCAATATGTGAAAAGCGGAAGAAAAAGGAAACAAAAGAAAACAAAACAAACCGCGTGTGTCACACACATTAGACGCATTCAGCGGAGCCAACAATTGCACTTAAAGTATTTATATAATTGCAAAGTAATAATAATTAAATTAAATAATTTACAATTTTTCTGACGCTTAGAGTAAGACACATTCAGAGAAAAACATCGTTCACTAAGGTATCGCTACCATTTTTTTACACAACAGTTCTGAACGACACATATTCTCATGACACCTAATAGTTATTGTATCATGATTGCTTGTTTGAATTTAATTTTGACTGTAACGGTAGTGCCCTCTACGAGTCATTTTTCATGCCGTTCCTTTGAGAAAATTTGTTATAGCGGTTATATTAAGGCGAAAGGAACGCAGCTAATGTTGTCTTTTCTTAAAAAAAATAAAAAAATTAATATCAGCCATAAGAAGTCATATATTTTCATATTTTTTCCACTTTTTAACCATTGTGCGACGAGTAGATAATTAATGTCAGAGGCTGCATGTTTATTGTGGTATTTAATTAAATTGAATCCAAGTTTGGAGTATTCCTTATTTTTACGCCTTCGAGATATGCTTCTTGTTTGTGTAATTGTTTAAAATTTAATTTCTAGCTGCGTTCCATTCGCTTCAAAATAATCCATATTATTTATTTTACATGCAAAGCAAAAACAAAAATAATAATCCTATAACAAATAGGATTATTTTTGCTATCCATATAAAATTGTGATATAGCCTTAAAAAAATGTTATACACAGGTGCCGCACCTGTATATTTTTCTGAGCTGTCATTTCATTTTTTTAATTATTTGTTTGTTTGATACAATAACTATTAGGTAGCCATGACAGCTACCTATTTTCTCATGAGCTGCCACCATCGAATAATAAACAAAAGAAAACAAAACATACCACGTGTGTTAGTCCCGGTTTATACTCGTCAAGACTTGACGGTCAAGTCTTGCGTTCGGTGTTGCGGGAATTGTAACAAAAGGGAAAAAAAAAATTTACCGTACCGTCAATTCTTGGGCAATTCGTTTTGTGTTCGTTCGTTATCCCGCTATTTTCAGTTTTATTTCGGCGTTATCAGTACAAATTGAGAAGGAAAAGAGAGGAGTGAAAGAAACAATTGACCGTCAACTCTTGACGAGTGTAAATTGAATCGTCAAGTTTAAAAGAGAATATGCAAAACTTGAACGTCAAGTCTTGACGAGTATAAACCGGGACTTACATACATAATTGTTGGCATTCAGCGCAGCCAACAAGTGCACTTAAATTATTTATATAATTGCATAATATTAAAAACTAAATTAAATAATTTACAATTTTTCTGACGTTTAGAGCAAAACACAATCAGAGAAAAACAACGTTCACTAAGGTATCGCTACCATAACAGTTCACAACAGTTTTGACTTACACACGTTCTCATGACACCTAATAGTATTTGTATCATGATTGCTTGTTTGAGCCTGTTCTCACGCGCCTTACGTTAGGCGGAGCATCGGATTAATTTTGACGTATACAGGTAAGGTGGGAAGTGGGAAGGTGACAAGTTACGTAAGGCAGCATTTTCAAAAATTTTAAAAATTTTGCGATTCATTTTGACGTCTGTTATTTTGAAGTTTCATTGTTTGTCATTTTCCTCTTGGTTCTCTTATATTTTAGCGCAAATAAATTTTGATTTGCATTGGTTGGGTTTTCACTTTTTCTTATTTCTAATTGCTTGCGTTGCTGTTTAATTTAAGACTTAAATTTCCGAAATTGAACAGCACATTTTATTGACTGTTCTCGGAATTCAAAATAAGGCGGTCTTAAAAATGTCGGTAGTAAGAACACCTGACAGAGGCATAGTGTCAAAATAAAGCCATTACTCTGCCTTTTTTAAGGCGAGTGAGAACAGGGTAATTGAATTTAATTTTGAATGTAATGGTAGTGCCCTCTAGGAGTCGTTTTTCTTACCGTCCCTTTGAGAAAATTTGTTATCGCGATTATATTAAGGCGAAAGGAACGCAGTTCCTGTTAACTAAACGAGTTTTGCACAATTGTCGACATTTTCTACATTGTAGACATTAGCCCTGTTCACATTTCAAATTTCTCATAAAATCGTTTGTCAAATCGTTTGACCACAAAAGTGTTCATACTCATAAAATTTTTCGTCAAATTTTATCTTCAACACTGAAGTTAGGACATCGCGGTGACGGAAAATTTTTAGTAGGACTTATTATTAAAATCGTATTGGAAGATGAAGAAATAAATTTATAAATGATTACATATTATTTGCCACAGTTATTTATTATTATTTTCATATTATTTTCTTCCGTTCCTTCTTTTGCTGCGATGTGCTCAGGTTAAAAACTTTTTCAACTGACAAAATCGTTCTACACGATTTAACTGGTCAAATCGTTCGTCAAATCAGCAGAAAAATTAATATATATCATGACGGTGTTCAGACCGGTCAAATCACCATCAAATCCGTATATTTTTCTAATGGTCAAATCGTTTGTCAAATTATTTGATGAGCGATTTGATCAATGTGTGCAATTGCCCTATTGTCCAGTGTCGATAAATTTTCTACTCAACACCAAAATGTACACAAATAAAAACGACGCATCGAGGAACATCTCTGTTTATACTGCTTACTAATTTAACAGTCCACCCTAAACAAGTGCGCTTGCGTGGTTTAACTATCAAAATCGGCTCATGCACATACATTTTGTATGAAGCCTACCGAAACACGCACCGGACTACCACAACATGAGTCGAATTTCCAATTTCGACAGTGCGTTCGGATGTGAAGTTGGCTGCATAAAACCAAAGTATTAGAACAAAGAGCAATCAGCTGCTATTAATTAATTAATCTCAAATTCTAATGGAAGTATTTGCAATATAAATAGATTTTTACACAATACTAAACTTTTTTAATATTTTTAAACCATCTGACTGAGCAGGTTCGAGAGCAGCAGTTTTTTCCGCAGCGTACTTGTTTAGGTTAAGCGTAATAAAAAATTGCGGGGTGCTTGGGAACGCAGCGCAACGCGCACTTGTTTAGGGTGCTCTGTAAGTTTGCGATGCACTGTGTTTTCGTGGTGTGAAAGGACCTTTGCTGCTTTTTATGTTGTGTAGGCAGCGCCACCTAGCGTAATACCGGTTGCAAACTGTCACTAGAGAAATTAAAATTTTTGGACAACGACGAATGCAGTTCATAGCAGAAAGGCAAACGCGAAAAACTTCAACAAGCCAAAAAGGAGGAATTGTGTGTGGATTGGCGGCGTCTGTTGTTATCGCTAGTGAAAATAATTTAACTTTAATGGAAAATTTGCGCAAAATATTGTTTAATTATTATCGCGAAAATTAAATTGACTATATTGATTAAGTAATGAAACTGAATTTGGAGTAGATAAATTTAATTCAAAGGTGCGATAGAGTTTATTAACAAATACTAGAGTGAAAAACGTCAAAGACCCTGTCCGACAACATCTTCGAATGCTTGTCTCGGAGACTGCTATAAATAGCCTTGAAGGTATAACTATCGTGAAAATATGCTGCTAATTAATAAATTTGGGATAATAGTTAATAAAAATAATATATTTTTAGAGGAGCCGATAATTTTTAACGATTTTGATCCATCAGCCAAGTTGAAGGTGAAAAAGTTTTAGACTGGAGGTGGTGAAAAGTAATACATCATTGTTGGACCAATACGAGCATAAGAAGTAGCCATTTGGTTTCCAACAATTTGGTGTTTTAATTACTAAACTAAAGTGTGTTTCTAACAATCTAATATAAATTGGAAAAGTATAACCTGAACATAACCTTAAAAAGATGGACGATCTATTCGAGCAGCTCAAAGCAGCGCCACCTGTGAATAAAAATGTAAAAACACCACCCAGCATTTCAGCGTCTTCTGAGACTTTCATACGTGCTCTTGAGAACAATACATTGTCATCACCGCGACGTGAATCCATGCCACCCCCAGCTTCGCCGATTATATTTAAGTCCATCAAAGCGAATAAAAGTCGTAGCATGTCGCCACCTAAGTTTGGCAAATTGAGCCAAACCAAACCCTTTAAGGTGTTGGTGGGACGCAAGAAAATTGGCAGTGCCAACAATACACCTATTAAAAAGGGTAAATCCAAGTCGTTGTCATCATTAGCAGCAGTAGAGAAATCAAAATCGCTGAAGTCGCCGGTTAAGAGTAACGCCTTATTAGAGCTCTTCAAGTCTCCAAAAAATATTCTCAGCATAACCGCTTCTACGCCCACTAAGGCGCAGCA